>JARJEC010072299.1:0-11859 GCA_030264575.1 Tachinus sp. AB-2021 | reverse complement strand
TTAACCTGGTCTTGAATTGCATTAGTTTGGAAATCACTGGTCACAAATAACAAAGTGCACCTAATCTAGTTACCAAACGACCAAAGCTTTAAGAAGAATGTTTAGTCCGACCAGTTAGAACGGAATTTGAAATAAAATCAGAAAAAATAATACGATACAAACTTATAATGGAAAACAACAACTTGTAATAATACGACACAAACTTATAAAGGAACACAACAACTTGTAGAATAGCTGTCAAGTGATGAATCACACAAGATAACTAACCTAACTAACTAAGCTAACAGAACCAATACAAAATACTGAAAAGAAAGTATTGCACATAAGTCAAATTAAACTGTAAAGGCTTACACGACTATGATCTTAACAAGCACATGCATATATTGGGTATCCAAGACGTGCTATTACACAGCGGCTGTTTAGAGAATGTCACTCCGTGGCATCTGCGGTGCAAATGCAAAGCAAACAACATGCACGGTACAGTTCACCTTTGGCAAGCATATGTTAACCCAAAAAGAACTGAAGACAATTTTTTGACAAAAGCTTTTGAACTTTATAGAAGAAACAGAACTGCTAAAAGTTGAACAATTAGACCACTCGTACCGCATTACAGAAAGTCTTGACAAAACACGAAAAGACAAAAAAGTATCTCAATTGATTTTTATTTATAGATTGGGTCCCTTATCAAAGCAGTTTAATGGAATCGACTCAAATCCACGCCATTTTTATTGTGGGTCTAATTTCGTTTAATTCTTAAAATATAAAAATATTACTACACATCTTGTGGATACATATTTTTTTTTAAATGAGAACTTATAGTTGGTGTTAAAAAGTATACCAAGGTTAACACAATACTTATTTACAATCTAAGGTGTGAAAGAAAATATTTCTGGTTGACTACGAGAAATTGCAGCACAGTGCGTAGCGAGTGCCGCAATAGTACAAAACCTGTAATATTATTTGTTACTAAATACAAACAAAAATTAAAATAAATATTTATTTTATATATTAACTCTTCTAAATGCAACAAAAATATTTTCTTAAAGCACATGTTTTTTTCCATAATTGCATTCTTGTCGATTTCATGTAACAACTAAAAAAGAAAATAATTTCTCCTTTTTCTTTTGTTGCAACCAAAAATATTTCGAATTAACAAAAACAAACAAATTATTTGGCTTTTGATTTTTTTTTAAACCAAAACGGTTTTTTGATACATTAAAATTTGAATTTATTATATCAGTTAATGAAGTATTGTAGTTTAGGTATCAATATGCTGTTAACAATATATTTTATGTTAATGTTTATACTTTTTTTTTATTATACTTACAACAAATTGCAAGTTAAAAAGTAGATCATTCTTTTTACTTTTATTGATACATTAAAATTTGAATTTATTATTAGTTAATGAAGTTTTGTAGTTTATTTTTCAATATGCTGTTAACAATATATTTTATGTAAATGTTTGTACAATTTTTTTTATTATACTTACAACGAATTGCAAGTTAAAAAGTAGATAATTCTTTTTCCATTCATTAACTCATCGCAATGCAGAAGTGTAATGTAAATAATCCCATTTCATGGCTCCCTGACTGTATGTTGCATTAAAGGCAAGCGAGCTTTACAATTTGATGTTGCTTTTTATTTAACATACACCAAGTTAAAATGTTGCTTAGAGTTTGATGTAATATAATTATTTGTTTTAATGGCTTATTATAACTCTTTTATAAAGAATAGTAATATTAGTAGAAATTTTGATGCATTCAATCCTAAAATAGTAATAGCAAAAGGAAATGCTTGCAACAATATTCATTTTATTTATTACTTCTAAAAAATCTATTTTTATTTTTATTTTTTAAATTTGTATATATATATTATAATTTTATTCTTTTTAAACTGCAATTCAATATGTACTTAACGTCTTTTAATTAATATTATTATTTTTATTTTTTAAAGTCTACAATTATTTACTAAAGCCATGCAATTCAAAGTATCATAACTTTTCTTCATCTCATGTTAATGTTAATTTTTTATAACACTTCACGGCAACGCAATTTTATTTTACTACTTGAACCTAAACCATAGTTGTATTAATTAGCAAAAGTATTATGTTACGCAAACGAATATAGGAATTGATTTTGCAGTTTTTATAAACATAAAAAGCTGTTTTTACAAATATTGATCATTCAATAAAATTTTTAATTTCAAAATTTTTTAAATATAATAATAATAATTTAAGCTGTACTAATTATAATTGTTTAAAGTATTAAATGCAAATTATTTTAATTTTTAAATAAAAGTAAATGCTAAAAGCAATCTTTTTTCAAGATATAAAAAGTACTTGAGAAAAATGATTTCTTTAAGTTTGTACATAGCTTCTCTGTACTTAAGAGACTAAGTACTAAACTTGGTGTTATAGAAGAAGTTCTTAAAAAATGTAAACAAAATGTAGTTCACCATACTGAATAGCACATGTAAATATGATATATTACGCCATAACTATTTATAAAATATTCTCTCCGCAGTATTTTAACACATTCTCTTGCCAGCTACGGGTTGTTGAACATTTTATGAAAATGTATTTTATATTAACATTTATGCGTGTAATACAAAACCGATTTAAAAAGCTGTCACAATTTTGTAACATATTTCATATGTTTATCTACGAGTTTATTAATATTTGTAATGCATTTGTTATGTAGGTAACACTAAACACGTAATTCTACATGATGTATAAATCATATGTTTATAATGTAAAATTCACGTATCTGGATATTACACTGTATTTGTGACTGTCAATCATTTTTCAACTTCATTTGCAATATTATGTTTTTTAATCAATTTTCACATTTTATATTAAAATCTTATAAATGGCAAATCATCACAAAATATTCAGACATTTATTTTTATCAAACTATTTTTTTATAATATGTTAGATTACTTAAACCTTTAGTTGTTCGTTGGTTAGTGTGTTGATTGCTATTCCAGGGGTTCTGAGTTCAATTCCCGGCAATTCTTACTTAAAGACTCGACATTTTCAGGTTATGAAAAAGTAGTATTAAATTTTCTTTCAGATGAGAAGAAAACTTGTATTATTTTGTCTAAAAAAAAGTATAAAATAGGCCAATAAATAATATGTATAATTATTTTATTGTAAAATAATAACTTAAAAGAATTATATTAAGTTTTAGGAATAAATAAAACAATTACTCGTAAAAAAGATTACTCGAATGCTTGTTTGAGTAATAAGCATTTAAAACTTATTATGATAAAATAATTGATGACATTCATGCATTCTAATTAAATTATTACTAAAAACATTAAATAAATTGCTTTACACACGTACTTTTTTAAAATAATTTGTAAAACTACATTTTATATCTCTAATGGGAATATTGTTCAGCAGAATATTATACAATGCACATAATTAATAAGTGGAATCTACATACTCGTGCATATTCAGATATGGAAAGTGGTGTAATTAAAACAACCAGAAGGATTATATGAAACTTCATATGTGTGGGATTAGAATAGTCTTAGCTCTCATTTTATATTTACAATCTAGTGCAATGCTAGCACTTTTATTAACATTTTTTTGTCAATTCATTACTCACTTTAACTGTATTAAAAATAGTAATAATAAAACAAACAATAAAGAAATAAGCAACATACGCAGTATTATGTATATGTGTTAATTATAGTAAGACTTAAATATATGTTTCTGAAATTTTGATAGTTTAGTTTCAGTTTTTGACAAATAAACTTGTTAACAAATATTGTAAATAAAACTTATTTTTTACAATTTAAATTTTTATTAAAACAATTACTATGCTATTACTCCATTTGAAATAAATGTATAAATGTTCACCTCGGGTTAGGATTAAACTGAGAACCTTTGGATAACATGTTCAATGGTGAACTACTAAGGTAACTCATTATATTGGCATGTTGTATAACTACGTCAATGTGAATTTTTGAATTAATTATCACAGTAGTAATATGTTTATACATACACAGTTAAGTGCATGTTTAGTCTATGCAAGCACAATACACACAGTGTATTAGAGTTTGACTGTAAACGAGTAATAAACGGTTGCTATAAGTTCGCCAACCTAGACTGGCATATGGAAAAAGTTTTTTTACAAGAATAGAAAAGGATATAATACGAGAAAGGTGTACTATATAAGAGAGGTATGGTATATGCTTATGGCTAAGTATACTACAAATACAAAAGTGTACAAACGCCCTCCCAATGCAAAAGTTAATATATTATAATAGTATATTACATATCAAGAGTTGTAAGTAGCATATTACGTATTACTGGAAAAGTTACGCACAACCCGCGTAGCGGGGAGACTAGTAATTCCAGGAGTGGATAATTGCTTTACAACTAAAGTTACTTACTATACTTTTTCTACAACCACGTTTCTACAAATTAAAATTAACAAATTAGTTTTTTTTAAATTAATCTTTAATTAATCGGAATTACCATGGAAATAAGAACATGGCAGATTTGTAATTTTTTCACATTGATTAATCATAAATGTATTTATTTATATTGTTATAACTGGTCGTTGCCTAAAAACCACCACAGAAATCCAACCGCAAAAAATAATTTTAGTGTGCCTGACAGATAAATAAATAATTAACATATATCTATCATTTTGTAAAAATTTACATTGCTCCATATGCTTTTAGAAAAAGACAACTTCAAAACATGTTCTAAATGCAAGAAATATTAATAAAAGTAGATTATGAGTACATGTAAGCGGGACCATAAAAAACTTGACTGTCATGCATAGTACAACCTTTTAAAGGTGCGGTCTGATACAAACTTCTCTAATAATCTGTGTATCACCAGCAAATTTAAACAGGTTAAAAGCTGTGAAACGTCGCAAGAAGTATACCAGTACAAGGGTTTGGGAACAAGTTGACATTTTTAACGATGCCAAAAAAATGGTTTACTGCAAAGACGTGTATGTACCCCAACAACTACTTTTTGACTCGTTGAATAAGTTGAACGACAGTTTTAATGTACAATAGAATCAAGAAAATGCGTTATTAGAAGCCCTTCGAAATAAAATTATTGTGGGAAACGATAAGCGGAAAACTAATGTCGAACAAAAACCTTCCGCAGCCATGATGATGAAGAAGAATTTTGATTGTGGCAAAGAGAAAGACAGACCTAGAATTAAAAAAAAATAAAAACCAAAAAAATGTGTGGAAACTTAAAAATGAAAAAAAAAGAACACAAAAAAGACAATAAATTTGAACCAAAAATGATATTTGGACAGTGACGCAAATGCAAAATGCAAATGCACATTTTTATGAAATACAGAATGTCAGACTAGTACTTTTAATTTTGCAAACAGTGCAACAACTAACACAACACAAAAAATCGAGATACATTTTATCACAGGCGTAAGTGAAGTGACTTTAAGAAAGACATTCTTTAAGAAAATCAAATCAAAATCCATAAGCGACCTATATAGTAGATTGATTTGAGAGAAAAACCAAGGAAGCAATAAAATACTGCTGCCGATCGAAGCATTTGTGCAAATATTTCTCATGAAAGAGGCAATAAATGGACATAAATAAATAGTATTGTGCCATAGCCAGAAGGTGCTATCAATCCTAACAAAATATACTTTTATACTTATTGATCGATCAAAAGGGCATAAAATCATTAGTATATAAATTATTCTCAAAAACAAGTTTGCATAAGATGGTATATTTGACATGAGAAAAGCGCATTTTTTTGCTCTGGCTTTTTGTCAACAATCTGGTGTTCACTTTACGGAGATGTTTGCACCGGTGCCTCGAATAGGATTCATTCGGCTAATGGTATTATTTTCAACCAGATATAATTTGACATTTAAGCAGTTTGACATAGATAAAAATGATTTCAGCCCAATCTCAGAATAAAAAATGAAACCACCAAGTCATCAATTTAGAGAGTAGCAGTCAAAACCTAAAGGGAAACAAAGTACGTTTTCTACACAAATCTGTTTCCAGGCTATAATAAACTAAGACGAGTACAGTAGACTTTACAAAACCACCAAGAAAATGTTTGTCACTCTGCCAACTTCACCTTCCAGCCTATTTTATATTTGTTCAGCAAAAGATATCACTATCAATAATGCGAAGATTTATTTACTTGCAAAGAAGTTAATGCAAATTTTTCGATGAGAAATATAAAAATGTTAAAAATTGTCATGATATCGCATTTTACCACAACAAAACTTTGTTCAAGTTTTGTTCTGGTAAAATGCAATACCCTGAGAATTTTTGAAATAACAAAGCTATATTCAATATCCTATTTATTCAATATTTGGCATGAGTCTAATAAGTAGTTATTAATATGGATCAAAATATTAAGGTAACAAAAAATACAACTGAAGACTTGGAAGTTCCCGTATTACAAATTGGTCAAAACTTTGACATATCTGTCACACGGCTCAACATTTCGAATGCTAATTTCTTTGATGAGGACCATCAAAAAACTGTTAAAATAGTACGCCATTTCAAGGGTTTCATAGACGTAGGATTGACTTTTGGTTTAAATATATCACCCACAAAAGGGTATTATACTGACACCAGCGCCGACTGGGAAAATTGACCCAATAACAGAAAATCTTTTACAGGTTATTTGTTTACAGAAGACCAATTGCGAGAGATTCAAAGAAACAGCAAAGAGTAACCTTGTCAACAGTAGAAGCAGAGTACATCGGAATATTCCTAAGAAACAATGTCCCTGAATAGATTTCTTGCCAATTTGATATTTGGCAACTTTGGTGAATTAACAATCTTTTACAATAAGCATAGTGCCGTGAAGCTTGCAGAGAACCCCGTATTCCGTTTGGTTAAAATATAGTGCCAAGTAAAAAAATATTAGGAGATAATGCAGCGGAAGCCAAAAGAACCACATGAGCCGTTTACGTAAAGAATGCGATCGTAAGTAGTTAATGTACATTCTTGGTTCAAAAAAGACTATTTTATTACCTACGTTGAGGAAGACTAAATGTTTAATTCAGGATGATCTGCGTCAATTAACTGCGGACTTGTGCGCAATTTTGTATTCCGTCGACAAACTTTAAATGATGGGTATATCATAACTTTAAACATAAAATCAACATCAGTTACTATTTGTGCTTTTTTGATTCCTCATTGTTAATTCACTCATCAACAACGTTGATCATTGTGGTCCCAAGTTGTTACCGATTACCAACAATTATACCTTGCAAAATCATCAAAAACAGAAGAAAAAAATAACTTAGCTTTATTGAAATAACTACCAAAACCTATCCCTAAGGTGTTTAAGCCACTGTAACTTTTTTGTTGTTATTTTATGCAAAATGTTATTTTATTTATTTCTTGTATTCTAATTTTTGCTGTTGCTGACATGTCAAATAGTCTAATTTTTTCTTCTGCTTATAGGTCTATGGGCATTATTCTCTGCAGTTAGTAGCTTAGATTTTTTGGCAAATCAACACATTAAAATGATTATTGTCTGTCACGTGCAATGCTTAGGCCGTTCTGTACAATAAAGGACACTCTGTTGCGCATCTAGTGGAATAAAAAAAGTAATGTATTTTCAACTATTTCTGAAAAATGTAACTTGTATTTTTAGAACACAGTTGTTGCAATACACTTATTGCAACAACTGCGTTGCGTCGAAATTCGAAAAAAAGCAACTGGCGTTAAATTAATTTTGCACAATATCTATTCTCACAATGTTAATGTTTCAAAAGAAAACATTTCTATGTTAAAATTTTATAAATCTTGAATTCAAAATTGCTGCAACTAGTTTTGCCATTATATGGTTTAATCGGTTAAAGTCTGATTTGCATAAAAATATTTTATAACGTTAGTTTTTAAAATGTTATTTTATAACGTTCTTGCTAAACATGTATTCCATTTTATACTACAAGTAAAAAATGATAAATATATCAAAGTATAAAATATAGTATTACTTTTAATGTAATAACTGAGGACAATGAATACTTGCACGTTATAAGCAAATCAATAACATAACACTTAGTAATCGCTGCTCACACAATAACGATTAGGAAGACTTAATCAGTTATATTCTTGCTTGGCAACAGGTGGTCGGAAAACAAGTTGCAAGAGCGAACGGATTCACTTTTATGAGATCCGTCAACTAGAAACACCAGATTTGTCGACGTATAAATTTATAGTCGTTGCGAAATGCGGATAAAATTTTAAATTTAAAAAAAGACAAGTTTATTGCTATATAGAGAATGCGATCGATAGCTTAACATCTGGGTACACTGCGAATGTATGTCAATTCTATTGTAAATGGAGCGTCTTTATTTTCAAGTTTTAATTTATTCCGACTCATTTTATTTATTTACGATATTCAATAAAGCAGATGTTATTCGATTGAATTAATATATAATTTTCTCTGTTAACTATTCATGTCGTGAAATTGTAGAAATAGACATCGCAAAGCATTAATATTTCACTTGTAAATCAATGAAATGGTTTACTTAAATATATCGCTAAAACTTCTTCAAAATTAAATAGCATTTAACGTAAAGTATAATAGAAATTGTTATAAAGTAAAACAAAAAGAACAGAAAAAGTAATTTAAAATGCTTTGTTGCATATATTTTGTTATTGCAAATAAATTATGACATACATTTTAATTACTGCCATAATTTTGTACATATTCAATAAATATATTAAATCAAGAACATTTAAAATAGGCAAAAATTTACATGCACAAAATAAAAAATTTGAAAGTAATTTCTTAATAATTTCAATTTTTTTATTTTCAAAATATATTTTTTTAAAAAGTCTTACATTGCATAGAATTATGCAATTATAAAAAGTTTATTAATAACAATTTGTATTGATTGCATAGCGAGAGTGAGTGTATACGCTTTTTTTTTTCAAGAAAGAATATAAAGATACTAGAAATCCACTCAGAAATCAAATGTAGGGTATATACTATAAGTATAACCAGTATTACAACGACAATCCGGTAATTTAATAATATAATTTATTAATTTAATTATTAATTTTCTATTTATTGCAACTATTGTCCAGTTTTTATTTAAAATAATTTGTATGTACTTGAAGCTGTGTAACCCTAAAGTTTAAGCGATAAAATACCAGTTGAAATAATACTAAGAGAAAACACTTTGTTAAATTGCGATCAAATGTAGTGACCGTATATTACAACTAAATCTGCACAAAACACAGACTACTTGCTAAAAAGGTAGTTTACGGTTGGGATTAGCAAATGGCCAACAAAACACTTCAATGCGACAACCCAAATCCTGCAAATTGTTAACACAATATTTTCATTGATTAATCAATTTAAATGAGTCATGTATTATTGGAGTTCAATTTATTTATTGCTCCATGAGTATTTTGATTTTATTTTATTTGTTTTAATTGTAGTTTAAAAGAAAGCTTGCAAATATTATCGTTAATTGAAAATATTTTGTTTATTTCATTCAATTTAAGAATTTCAATAATTTTGTATCCAAACTATGAAACATAGTACTTATGTAAACTTTAAGTGGAAGTGATTTAGGTTAAGCAACTTACTATTACAATGTACAAACACCTCCAATCTGTTTAGTATTACAATATTGTGAGCCGTAAAGATTATGTTTTTAAAACCAAAACTACAAAGTCTAAAAGAAAACCTTAAACAAATTTTTTAGGTTTACATATTGAACAGTAAGATACTCACACTGTTTAATTGTAAAAATTAGTGTAGAAACAATTATTGTCCACATGGGCAAGCTTGGGAAAATTATTGGCATAAACCTCAAAATTTTAAAACTTTGATTTTCTGCTTATAACTCTTAAGACAAATACGTTACGATATCACAAATATCTTTAATTTGATAAGATTATGAGTTATAAATAAATAAATTTTGATTCATATATCTGTACTAAATTTACAATTTGGACAATTAGAATGGTCAAAAACCAGAGTACGTACAAAAAAATAGAAAAAACTCAAACATTAATAGCAATTTTTCATCATACTGCTATGTTGTTTATTAGATTCTAATAAAAGTAATGTTTGTAGTCGTCGCATCATCAACTGCAGGTGATAAAATGTCAAATTGTTAACCACAGCAGTGCTTGCATATAAAACCATTTCAGACAAGCCTTATGTGCTCTACTAAACACTATATTGCAAAATTTATTATTTGATGTCCGAATATGGTGAAATTTAACAATATTTATTCTGATAATTATAAAATTAAAACTCCACAGATATAATAAGAAAAGTATTTTATTCAACTTATCTTATTCATAAATTATATATACATATCCATGTCAAATAAAATACGTTTCTTATTATATTTGTGGAGTTTTAATTTTTATTATTTTCAAAATAAACATTATACCATTCCTCTATATTAGAACTTCAAATATTGAATATATATATATTTATTATTTTATTTAAGAGTACTGAGGAAGATTGGCAATCCAATTTAAACATATACAAAATAAGTTAAAAAGAATAGAATATAGAATATAAGGTCGTTCCATTTAGCCATTAATACTATAAAACTAACTTGATATTTTATTTACCCATGGTATTTATTGTTATTTATAATATTATTTTTACTGATATTTTTCTAGTTGGGCAAATATCATTTATTATAGTCTTTACTATAATAAACGATATTACTTTCACAACTTGTATAAAGTTGACAGACATTACTTAATTCACCACGAAAAGTTAAGAGTTGGTCTTCAATTAAGTCTAAATGACGCATCTATAATTTTGTTTATTACTAACATTTTTATATACTTAATAAATATAATATTATTATTTGTAATAATATCCGTTATTCCTACACTTTTTCAAAATCTATCAGATAACATAGGATAATAATAATAATAATAATAATAATAATAATAATAATAATAATAATATTTATTAATCCAATAGATCAATTGCATGATATAGGACAAGTTTCACATACATATTATACAGAATTATACAAATAAATTAATCTAATTTAATTAACTGTTTCCATATTAGATCATCTTATAATATTGAAACGATGCCGCTAAAGATTTATTTATTGAATATTATGAATTTTCAATTAATATTTGTTTCAATTTTGCCTTAAATTGTTTTGCTGGCAAACTTTTAACTTCTGTTGGCAATTAATTGCTAAATATTTCGGACTTTTTCGAATTTAGTTTTGTTGTGAGTTAATATCTCCAATCTACAGCCACACCTTGTATTATAATCATTTAAATATTTTAATTTGTTTTCATTACTTTTTTGTGCACTTGAGAAGATTGTTAAAGTATTTAGTTGTCTGAATAAGAATAAGTCTGCACAATGTATTCTGATTGGCAAATTTAACAATAATCAAAATGCTCTCTAATGTAATTTAAATAATTTTTCAATAGTTGAAACTACTCCATAGGCTAAAATTCCATATGATAATATAGATTGTATATGTTCAAAATACAAAAGTTTTAAGTTATATAGTTATATAATAGTTAGAATTGCGAAGTTGTTTTATCATATAACAAATAGAGCTTACTTAATTCATAATGTATGCGTCTGATTTTAATTTATCATCGACAAATATACCTAGAAACCGTATTGAAAAACAATCAACACTAACAAATTTTTGTTATTTAAAATCTATATAAATGACATTAAGAACTATATAAAGACTGCCAACTGAAACAATTTGCAGATGATACTCTCATGTAATATATGTAAGTGGCTTTAATTTAAGTGAATTAATTGAGATTATCAATTATTTTTTAAACATTTTTTTAATACTTTCTCTCAGCGATCCCTAAATGCAATGGCGTGCCACAAAACAGACAATTCAAAGT
>JARJEC010072241.1:0-19573 GCA_030264575.1 Tachinus sp. AB-2021 | reverse complement strand
TATGACAACTCTAATATTTAACTCGCTAATATTGATTCTAAATTTATTACTAACGCTAAATCGGTTCCATAAATTTCCCATAAGATATGGAGAGAAATAGTATTAAGTTTAAAAAAAAAGGAATCCTGTCAAATTAGCTAATACACTGCCAGAATTTAAAAATTTAGCGCTGAATTTTTTCTTAATAAAAGTGTGTGTCAGAAAGCATATTTCACTAACACGGGGCTCGCAAGTTTTTGCAACAATGGCAAATGAAGGTTTCTATGTCTTTTTGGGTTTATCAACTAAAAATCTTTAAATACCTCATTACATATTTCTTTTAAGAAAAGTTTTAAATGAAAGATGTTTAAAATTAAATTATTGATTTTTCGCGTGTATTTCACGTAAAAAAATCACGAATTATGCCGAAAACGTATTAAATTATAATTTTTTTATCATTTAGTTAAATAATACGAAACATTTGTAATTTACACTCTTGGTAACCTAGGAAATAATACGACTAACCCTGATGAAAATCGAACGCAAAATTTTTCAAGAATTTAATTTTTTACATCGTTAAACTTAAATAAACAACTGATATTTTATACTTTGATTTTTGACATAATATATATTTGGTTTTCCTGCTATTACGTGAAAACCTCGCGGATAATCAAAAATTTCTCTGCGTCATTTTTTTTATAGAAATTTAATTCTAAACAACTTTTATTTGAAACTTTTTTCAAAAAAAATATTACTTTTTAGAATATTTGAAGATTTTGACCAAAAAGCGTAAAAAATAGATTTACCTTTATGTGTGTTTTCTGACACATAATCCTGCACGTTTATAAAGAAAAATCCCAGCGCTAAAAGAAGTCTGCCATATTTGACTATAGTAATGTGTGTCACTGTCCTCACCGAAAAGGATCGACGTGACTTTGTATATAATATATGTGTATGTAAAAAAATTTAATGCAGCCGGTATAATTTGATAAATTCAGAAACTCTGAAATTTATTTTGATTAATGTAAAAAAAATGAAATGCAGCAGTAAATTTTAATTAACCTAAAAAATTTAAAATGTAATTTATATATTTTGAATAATTTTAAATATTTAATATGCAGCCAGTTTGGTTTTATTCCTTTAGGAAATTTGAATAGCAGCCACTTCATTTTGATTAATTTTTACCATTTTACCATAAATAAAAAATCAGTATAGAAAACTAAGTAACAAATACTCATTATAAAAGTATTGATTAGAATTGTTAGTATTAGATACTTAAAAGTATCGATATTACACATTACTATAATATTGTTTACCGCAAAAAGAAATAAAAACCACTGCATGATACATAAAATAACTGCGTATTTCAAAATTTTATCCATTGGTTGTTAAAATCAATATATGTATAACCACTTTATATAATAATAAAGTAAACATTTATACAACTAAATTATATCAGTACATATAGCCAAAATAATAATTGAAAGTGAGTTAATAAATTGAAGCTAGATTATGATTTTTTAAATGGAAATAATTAAATTAAATTCATTTTGAATAAATTCTGTACCTCTTTCAACTATTCATTAAATAAGACATATAATTTGATTTAAACATTAATCAATATATTTATATTTTTCTGTGTATTAATTTGAATTCAAATCAATAACAAGCCAAATATCTACCAGGAAACTTGTAAATCTTCCGGAAGTAACAGTGCATTATGAAGAGTGAAAACACATTCAACTAAATTAACATACTATCCAGTTTTGAGGTTTTCAAGGAGATCCAGGTACAATAATTTTAAAACGTACTAAAAATGTTAAAATTTTAAACATCACTTACCTTTTAGTTTCAAATAATAATATCATTATAAAAAATAACACCAATTAAGTAAATATTAGAGTAAGTATTAAAATAATAGAAACTGTAAATAATTACATTTTTTATTAAAACTGCAAAAACTGTAAATTTGATTAAGTGCACAATAATAATAGTAATAATAGACATTATTAATTAAAAAGTCTTTTATTTAAATTACATGAAACTTACAAATCTATATTTAATACAAATAGATGACCAGCATCTTGAATGTTACACAGATCAATTATCACATGTTCACATGTAATACTATGATTACGCTAATATTAAACGAGGATGTAGCGAATCGAACGTCATGACTATTTAATTAAATTAATATACTAATACTAAACACAGCCAGATAAGTTCAGATTTTTAACTCGACGGTCAATTTACATAGATATGCTAACATTTGCACGCGTTGCGCAGAAAATAAAATCAATTAAAACGGCGATTTTAATTTCTCCGTCGCAAAATTTTTGTGTAAATATTTAAAGGATATTAACATGTTACCATTTAGGCGCTGCATGATCGGTGGATGATGTGAGTTTGTTTTATAATTATAGTGCATGAATTATTTAATAAAAATTCCGTAAGCACCTTGAAACACCTTGTTGATTGCATAGGCAAGGTACGAAGTTCAGATTTTTTCTTAGTACTCGTTTAAAAATTTTCATAATTACAAACAATCATCAATTACTGGGATAATAAAAAATCATCAATCGCAAACTTTAATTTTAACATACAAATCAATTTCTTCTGATAACATTTTTTATTTCGATTCCAAATTTTTTCAACATACATAAATATTAAATGGTTAATTGCAAGCAATTTCATTTAATGCTATTCAACCTTGGTGAATTATTTATATATTTTATATAAATAAAATAAATGCATTATACTATAAAATACGAATTTAAGTTGATAATTGATAATTATCAAAGATGATAATTGCAAATAATGTATTGTTAATTTTAGGTAAACCTCATCAATTAAATATAATTTGTTTTGTGCCAAATTAATGAAATTGAAAAAATTATGGATAAATATTTGCAAATTTAATTATTATCAATTATTTATTCAATGGAAAAAGTAATAAAAAACTATTTAAATTGATCAGACGTAATTAGTAGTACTAATTATTAAGTAAACTTTATTTTATGTGTACGTAAAGGAGGATCATTACTCGGTAAAAATTAACATCTTGAGTGGGTGACGTGACGTCGGTCACATTCCGCAAATTTGGGCAGCTTTATGGAAAGAAATGTGTCATCCATAAAATACCTAATAAGGTAAGATGGTGTGAATTTAATATACTATCAATAACTGTTCTTAGTAAAATCAATCATTAAAATTATTAAAGAATAAAGTTTTTTGTAATGAACAGGTTTTTTATTTATATTTTTCTTTTATTTTAAATTGTACAATTAAAATGTTACATCTACTTCACAGCTACGACCTTGACGGTGACATTTCTTGATTGTGAGACATTGTTGCTAATGTCAGTTTAATTAATATTCTTCATTAATAATAGACCATATGTAAACAAATTTTATTTATTTTTAATTGAACCTGCTTTTTTATAATAAACAATTTTTACTGAAACTTTCAGAATGTTTAAATGTTAAATAAAATTATTTATTATTTGAAATTTTTAATAAGTATTATTCAATATTATTTAGTTTGCTATCCTAAGAACTGTTTATTGCTTTAAAAATAATATTCACAAATGTTACTAACTTATATTTTTATATTTTTCAATTGGCGTTGTGATACCCGTTGTCTATAGTTCAAAATTCCGTGCATGGCTACCATAAAGAATTGTTAGTGTTAATAATAATATTTAAAAAAGTTAAATACAAGCGTAATGTTGATTGTGTTTTGATACAGTTTTAATTTCATTAATGTGGTAAAATAATTTTCTTGGTGGGAACGGCCTAAAAGCTTGGCTGTACTGAAATAACTTCTGCTTTAAAAATATATTTATTTTATTCAAATCATAACTGCACAAATCGATTTATTGCCGGTCCTTCCACCATCGTAGGGCAAACTTGTACAAAATGTTGTATTGTTGAATTTTCACATAGAAACGCATGGAGCTAGAGTACGACCTCCACATAGGGGTATTTTTAATTAACAAGATTTTTTAAATGTTTATGTTTTTCCAGGTGTCTCAAATTTAGTATTGCTCACATACATTTTTTTCATAGGCGTTTGTGATGATTTGATTTTCATTTAAAGTTCTTATTTTTTTCAGGTTGTCTTAATTAAATGTTCTTTTTCATTATAATGAAAAATACTCTTCTAGTAATTTTACTACTCAATATGTTTATACAAAAATGTTTGTTCCAACTTATTTAAATTTCTGTTAAATTTGGAAGCTTTTCCTGATGCAAATGTTTCATACAAAATATTTGCAAATAACAATATTTTTTAATTTATTCTGCCAATAACAACACCCCAAGCTGTACATTTTTTGTTTTATCATACATATATATTTCAATCCTCGATTATTACCCCCATATAATCACTGAATTGTATACGCGTTTTATCTACTAGCGTATTAGATAAAGCGCGCTGCATACGATGTATTCAGCCTTTCGCTCTGACTCAGTGTGTCAAATGCCATTATTATTTAGCGTAATTTTATTTTTAAAAAAGTGCTGTTGTTTGCTCTCGTTTGACACAATGCGTCAGAGTAAGATGTGAATTTATTGTACCTCAAGAATCTCATTCTAATATTAAAGTTTGTTGTTTTTTTTCACCAACGTCATTTATGATATCATTTCACTTAGATATAATGCAGTGAGTATAGTATGTATTTTCATCTTATTAAAAAAAAGCAATGAGATCAACAATAATTTACTAATTAATATTTTTTTAGTTGTTAAAAACACAAATTATATATCTGCTTTTAATTTTATATTTGAAACAAATTTTTCATTCATAATTTATTTTATAAAGCTGCATTTTTAAAAATCACTTATTAAATAAAGTAGCGTAGCTGGCTCGGTTAGACCAACAATCAGACTTCATTAATCAACATGCTGCAGTCAAATATTAATCAGGACTTTTTAGAATTTTATTTCAAACACAATGCCTTGGTGACTACATTGTAAAGTAAATTTTTCACACGTTTGGTTTATATCCAAAAGATCAAAAAAACAAATTTAAACCAGATTCAAAACTTATTATTATTAAATTATCAAGATCTGCAAATCTTTAAAAATAGCACATGATCACTTTAAGCAAAGCGCCAATAAAGCGGAAGTCAACTTTTTCTGTTTGAAAAAGGTTTAAAAACAAAATTCTACATTTCGGATATAATGTCGAATAACTTGCTTGCTTACTTGTTTTATTCTTAATGCTTTATTTAACTTCAGTCTATTTATGTCATCTATGGAAACTAATTACTGACTCCAGACGTTAAACACATCTGCAAATTTTGGTGCGAATTCTGGAATTGCAATCTAGATTTATAACGTGCATGCAATATCTAGGCAGTAGATGAAACCAATGGATCCGAAAGAAGGTGTAAAGCACATACGACTTTTCATTAATACGAAAAAGTCCACCCTCCAAGTAAAGATTGCTCGGAATCAAACATGGGGCTTTTGGAACAGTCAACACACTAATCATTGAGCCGATTGACCCATAGTATTAAATAGTAAAGTGAATTTTGAACCACCACTAAATTACACATTTACAACATTATGATCAAATGACTTGATTGTAATGTGATACTTACGGCTGTAATCTTATCAAAACCAAGCATATGGTAAATTAGGAGAATTTTTGTTACTATTAAAAATTCCCAAGAATTCCAGAAACAATCTCTTCGCAACCTGAAACTCGATGTTTTGTGTGCTTTATCCTTTGTTTGTATTAGGGGACCTTATTATTTATAGAAGATGGAGTCACGGTTACTTCTGATCGATATTGTTAGATTGTGCTAAACTACTCCTCAAGATAAATTATTGCGTTTTGGTTTCAACATGATACCTATTCTTGCGTTCTTCTTAAGAGAAACGGTTGAATATCAATTCAATTTTCTGATTTGTGCCTATTGCTTTTATGTAGAAGTACTTGAAATTTTGTTCCTTAACCCAATGAAGACTCAAAAAAGTCATTCATGATGAAAAAGGCGTTATTTCGCCAAATAAGCTAGTAAGGGTAAAAGGGCTATTCATATTTGGATAGCAATTGAGGCCATTATTTAAACAATATAATAACTATAATGATCAATCTGGCTATCAAATCAAAAATATCAAGAAAAAAGAGAGAGAAAAAAGTTAACTGCTAAAAAATCGGGGGGAAGGAAATATTATTGCGATATACAAAACCGTTAAGCCATTGCTGTTTAAACTGTACAGAACCCCACTAGAAAGAACAACCTTTTGTTTATAAACAGTGGTTATACGCAAAAATATAATCTCAATTAATGTGGTATTCTGTTCAAGTGCATGTGTATGAAAGTAAAAAAGTAGTTGCTTAATGAAAACTGATTACTAGTTTAGAATAGGCAGGTTATTTTAATTTTTTTAAATTTTATGGCTTACAAGAAAGATATAAAACCATTCGTCTTACTTTATAGTTTAAAAAAAAACTTGAGAAGATATAAGCAAAAATTAAAAAAAAATGTTTTGACAAATGTTAAAAAATTATCTAAAAATTACAAAATATAAAAATATGTAAAAAGCTGTACAATGTTCAAAAACGGTGAAAAATAGTAGTAGTAGTACTACGATGTGCAGACGGTCAATTGGGTTTTCAATTGATAATTGTTTCTAAAATTGGGGCTTTATTAGTTAGGCCAATAGATGCGGTTACGTAAAATTTGAAAAATCGTCTCTGGTGTTTATTTTCATAATTTCATCAATCAATTCCCATCTTAAAAGTTTCAAAATTTTCTAGCTTTAAATTTTCTTAGACAAAAATAATATACAGTGTAATTTCGACCAATTAAAAAAAGTTATCATTTGGTTTGTTTATTTTCAAATTTTTTCGATATTTCTTCGAAAATTAAATATTAAACGCATTTAAATCTGTTTTCTTGAAACACGCAATAAACATCCTATAGAAAAATGTATACACTGTTTGTCAGACTGTAGTGTCAATTATTTTGAATTTCTAATATTTTGTGGTATAGTCTTTTAATCAACAGATACTGGCACTATTAGGACTTTAAGAACACATCGATGCTAAGCACGCATAATGCTTCAGCAACGATAATGCATGTAGAAGTGATTAATTAACAGTGTACGATAAATTCTAAAATTTGTTTACATCTCACAGTTACTATAAACAGGGATATCGGACAAAAAAAATCTAATAAAAATGTTTTGCCAAGATGATTTCAGCGGCATATTCAGCGATGTCGACGTAACTGCTTTGGCCGCTCGTTACGTTTATCTTGCCAATGGACAACATTTTGAACAAAGTAAAACATAATAAATAAATTTTGTTCTTTTTTGTGTATACATTTATCTGACGGACACTATAAGTCTTAAAAGTCCATTTGCTGTTCTATGATAAAATAAAAATATTAAATTTGTATGACTATTTCTCCTCTATAATTATAAACCAATCATATCGAGCCATATGTACATGTATTACCGCGATAAGTGCACTGGGGCCAAGAAACGCAATCAATATAAATAAATTGATTTGCTTCTCGTGATCAAATTACAATCAAAATAAATTCATACCGTTTCTAGACAACCATATTTTTGAAGCAAACTTTTCGATAATTTTCAATGCAATTAATATATTACTATTTAAAAATTGAAAATAATAATTATCTTGGCATATTTGGCATAGTTCTTTGCAAACCAAAGTTTTGAGTTATAACTTCAAATGGAACTGTATAAAATTTGTAAATAATGGTCCTTTTTTAATTAAATGTAGCAAAAATACCAATATTCTTTTTTATGTTAATATATAATGTATATTAATAATAAAATTAATCAACATACATTTTTTTGATTGCTACAATTTGGATCCAAGTATGATGAGTAAAGAATTTGTACTGACCAGGTTGTTATTTATATAAATTGTAGAACATTTGACTGAGATAATGTTTTATAATTTCAAGTAATTTTACTATATTTTATAGATATATTGCAATTATTTTATGGCGCTGTGTTACACCAACCGACTGTATGCAAAATACTACTTTTCTGATTCATTTCAAGCGCTATTTTTACAAAATCATTATTTATACCAACATTTATTTCTTATATGTTTTGGAATATTTATGGTAAAAAAAATGCAAAAATATGATATGGGAGAAAATAAGCACTTTTGTCGCTTGGTGTAAGCACATATTTTTAATTGAATTGTATGTTATTTAATAAAAATAATAATGTATTAACTATTTTGAGATACGAAGTAAAGAAATATAATTTAAATTGCGACAAACCAAGGTTGAGTACTTTGCCAGCATATTGCATTTTGGTTATGTATTATTGTCATTGAAAAAACTGAATTATATAATTATTAACCAATGGAAAAATGCAATCAACTCACATAAATAATTTATTATCCCAACGTAATAAAATACATTTAAAGTTTCTTGTTAAAGAATGTAAAAAATGCGATAAAACTTAATGCTTTGATTAAATTTTATTCCGTTTTATTTTATTTTATTGTCTCTATTATCATTAAGAAAATTTATACGGCCACAATTTGCTAGAAATGATATTTATCCTTTAAAATTTACACAAAGTATTTTCCCGGGATAATTAAACGAATTAATTTTCAGATTGATCGATTATTTGACTTTTTTTAAATAAAAAGAATATTATAATCAAATTAAATGTGTCATTTAATTATAAAGTAATATTCATTGAATTTTCTATTATTATTAAAAATAATTCTTTTCATCGTCAACCTAATCGACCGACTTTAAACAATAACAATAATCAGTCGTGGAATATTTCAAAACCAACAACGTTTTGGTTCAAACAATTATAAATATAAAATAGGAAAATCTATTACGATTTTGCATTCGTCGAAGCATTGCTATTCGATCTGTAAAACTGAAACAATTCCGTTACAGATAGTCTCTGAGCACTATATCGTGGCACCGTCAAATTATTATCGGAGCTCTTCGAAGGTCCTTTGGTTAACTCCTTTACCTTCTTTAATTGCTCCAACGCTTCCTCGTAGCTTGGCAGGCCGGATGCTATCGTGTAGCTAGGCAAAGTATCTAAATCCGGATGATATCCTGCTTCGATTTCCGCAGCTTGTCGGGCTTCGATCACTATAAAAAAAATAAACAAAATTAGTCAAACCGATACAAGGTTAATTTATTAATAACATTTTTTATGCATTAAAATTATAAATAATGATCTTGTCCAACAGGAAATTAATTACACGATTTAAATTCACATGGGAATAATATAATTGCATTTAATTCGGCTATTTTATATCACGTTCAGGTTAAAATGCAAAAAATAAATATAATAATTTTAGAATGTTCTTCGCGGAATTGCGTAATTTGATTAATTGCAATTTTTGTAAAACACGATTTAATTGTTAGAATTAAATTGCTTAATTATTCAATGAATTGTGCTAAAACGTGTTTAGCACAAAATGACACGCACCAATACCATTGTGACCTTACACGCTAAATACTAATTATATGTTGTAACTTGAGATATTTGCAGATGTTTCGGATTCGGTGAGATTGAAGCATGCTTGTGTGTCTTTGAAATTAGTGACAGGGTCTAATGAAGTAAACGTGTTGTCGCGATCGTATTTAAATATATTGTTAATTTTAAGTGATTTATGAGACTACTTTGTTGAATGTCAAGATGTTATTTAACTTTATGGAAAATGTATATTATTTGCAATACATAAGTATATATTTGTATATATTTATTTTCTAATAATAATAGACCGATTCTACCGTCTTCGGACAGCTGTCGGTAAATAGGTGTATAATCCCGTTTGATTTACCCCGATCATAACGAGAAGAAAATGTGGCAGCGGTCTCCCGGCTATTATTACCTCTGTCGACTACTCATTACTACAAAAGGCCGAGTCGGCCCGGAGAAGAAATGGCAGTTTGAATTACCGCGGCTTTTTAATCAAACCACAGACTTTTCGAACAGTTACCCAAGCCTTCAACCCTGAGCCGTTGATTGAGAACTATAGACTTAGACTATCAATGCCTGAGCTATGAATAAAATATTGCAATACCTTGATAAAATTTTATTTCGATTATTTTTCAATTTAGTCATATATTTTTATAATTTTTGTTTATTATTTTATTAATTTATTATTTATTTTTTGTTAAATGTTCAATAATATATCGTTTATTTATTTTTTTCTAAATTATCCTGTTTTTGTATATTTGTTTAGTTTTATTTAATTTGTTTTTTTTAAATTATTTTTTCAATGATCTGTTAACATTTTTTTATTATCAATTTATTTTTCTTTATTTCGTATATTTTTTTAATCGTTATTTTGTTTCATGTTTCGTATTTTTTATAATATCTTTTTTTTTTCATTTTATTTATTTTATATACATATATACAAAAATATATCCATATATTACATGTTAACGTTGTAAGTACAATGTAAAATTACCATTGATTGTCTTTTAGCCCGTGATAAGTTACAAATGAAGATAACAATGAAAAGAGATTATATTAAATTACGTGATGGTGATTATGAAGGATTTGTTGGATGTTAATTGTCGCATTATTGTATCTCAGACAAGTAGAAAAGGATTGGTTGGTAGTAACAACAAAAGGATTTTATATTTCGGGGAATGCTACGTTTCTAGGTATGAGTAGATTGAACAAAATGTCTAGAATTATTGGATTCATACTAAATATAGTTTTAAGTTTCAGAAAGTATTGGTTCTACTTTAGTTTTTTTATATATTGTATGTATGTAGTAACTTATTAGAGTGATTTTTGTTTACTTTTGTTATCTCTGTTATTTTTATTTATTCTTAGTTCATTATTCATTTATCTCTCATTTATTGTTTTATTTTATACAACAATTAATGCTATAATAAATTTATAATTTTTTTTTTAATTTTATTATATTAAATAATTTGTCAATTTTGTCAAATTTACGTTTGGTGTTTGTCTATTAGTGTTTAATATGTTTTGTGTTTGTTTTTTTTTCATCATTTAATTCATTCTGAAATAATTTTTCTTTAATTTAGTTCATTTTTGTTTTGTATATTTCGTTTATTTTTCATTTATTTAATTAATTTTGTCGACATTATTTATTTGTTAATATTAGTAGTATTTGTATTTGTTGGGTTCTACCAAACTAGCCATCAACCTCGAGGTCCTTTAGCCGTGTTTATGTAGTTAAGTATGTGTTAAGTTGAGTTAAGGCTTGTTACTCCAGAAATTAGTCTCCGATATCTAGAGCCCCATTAATTGTTTCCCAATGGCAAATGGTACCGGTAGGCTTGGTTATCCAAAACCTGACCGTGCCTAACGTTGCTTGCCTTGCAAACATTCGAAATATACAAGATATGCCACCCCGGCGGTTTGTTAATATTATTTTATTTAATGTGTTATTAAATTTTTCAATAATAAGAAATAATTGAATTGAGAATTACTGCACTCACAAATAATATGTAATATCATTATACATAAGCAACCCGCGCAAATAGTATGCGCAGGCTCGCAGGTACACACGACACTTAAGCGTAACAGTCAATTTCCCAATAAGCGTGGGCAATAGAGCTTAGATGTTAATACATAAAAAAATTATAATTACAATATTTTTATCATTTTTTTTTTATTTATCTTTTTTCAAAATTTTTTGTTCACATCACATTTTCTCCAATTTTTTATTTATTACATATTTATTTATATAATCATTGATTGATTTTGATAAATTTTGTTTTTTATTCAATTTCTCATTAATTTTTTTAGATATTTTTTAGTTATATAGATATATAATTTCACTTGATTTTGATTTTTTAAATTTATATTCCTTAATTTTTTTAATTATTTTTGTTTCATGTTCCTTATATGTATTCATTTATTTAATTTATTTAATTTATTCTCAAAAACTGTAAAATACTTTTATTTTATTTAATATTTCTTAATTTTTGTTGTTGTTTTTTTCTTTGTTTATTTAACACATTTTTCTATTTTGGTCAAATTTGTATTTTTGTATAATTCCACTTGTTTTATTTTAATTTTTAAAATTTATTTT
Source organism: Tachinus sp. AB-2021 (assembly GCA_030264575.1). Classification (NCBI taxonomy): domain Eukaryota; kingdom Metazoa; phylum Arthropoda; class Insecta; order Coleoptera; family Staphylinidae; genus Tachinus; species Tachinus sp. AB-2021. The sequence continues at coordinate 7,540 of JARJEC010072241.1, read as the reverse complement.
CCTTAATTTTTTCAATTATTTATGTTTCTTGTTCCTTTCTATTTATTTTTTTTGCTAATTTGTTTTTTAGCCTATATTTATTTTTCTCTATGTGCGCCTTTTATGTATTCATTTATTTAATTTATTTAATTTATTCTGTAAAAATGTAAAATACTTTTATTTTATTAAACATTTTTGTTATTCGATAAGATCATTTGTTTTGCATATACATTTAATTTTTTGTGAATTTTCTTATTTTCCTTTTGATTATTTTATCGTTTGATAATTTTTTGTTCACTTTGTTGTTTTCATTTATTTCAAGTAAAACTTCTTTGACGGCGTTATTTTTTTATGTCGCGAGATGCCAGAGAGGAGAGAAAGAGAGGGAGAGATGGGTGGCGTGTTATGGATGATAAATGGGTGCTGTAGGATTATGAGTTGCGGGTCGCGGATCGAAGGTTAGGGGTTCGTGAGTCACGGGTTGTCAAATTGTTGGTTGAGATCATGAGTTGTGAATTGTGGATTAAGAGATACGGGTCGTGAGTCGCGGGTCGAAGATCAACGGTATTTTCAGATCCTAGGTTGAGATTATAAATTTGATTAACTTGAAAACAGTTAAAAATATAAATTTAGAAAACATTGCAAACCGCTAGCATCGCAGAAGGACTCTCAACCGCTACGCCCAACTACCAAGGTCGGTTTATAAATTATTAAATGTGTATTAATTAAACCGATTTTTTACATTGATCTGGGGTTATGTATCTGAGATTGATGGATATTATCAATTAGGTTGTCAAATTCTATTTGTTTATATTGATGTTGCTCCATCTCAATTCCACTCGATTTTACGTCTTCTTTCTCTTTGCAGTTCATATGAACATAAACTTTGTTGCAAAAGAGAAAGAAGATGTAAAATCGAGTGGAATTGAGATGGAGCAACATCAATTTAAACAAATCGAATTTGACAAATTAATGAATAATATTTGTCAGTGTTAGAGTATATCTCCATCAATGTAATGTGAAATTGGTTTAATTAATTTATTTTGATAGACATTTAATAATTTATAAGCCGGCCTCCGTAGTAGGGCGTAGCTGTTGAGAGATGGTGTACGATGATATGGGTTGCGGGTTCGATTTTTGCAATTAATATTTTTTCAATAAAATTGTAATAAATGTCTTACTTTTTCGGTGCGGTCTAAGCACACTTACATTGTATTTTTTAAATTTATTGCATAGTTTCAAAAAATTTGGTATAAGGCTATATTGAGTTTTAGGCCATATAGAGTATACTAAAAAACTACAAAAAAATTTTCAAACATGCCTTTAGAAAATTTCAAATTTTTGCTTTATAATCTAAATTGACATTTTTATTTTATTGTCAGTTATTTTAAGCAAATGATTTTTTTTCTCTAATAGCATATTTCTTGATTAGTTTTATGAATCTTAACATTTAAAAAAATGTAATCTAAATTGCATAATTTTTAGTTATACATTTACCAAAATTCTGTTTTTTGAGAATATATTTGTTATTTATCGGAAAACGTGAATTGGCAGTCTATGTTTCGAATTTAGGAGAAGCAGCATCTCAATTGTTTTAAATACCTTGTATATTTTATTCATTTTAAAGAAAAAAGTTTTCTGTTTTTGGAAAAAATGTAAAATGTAAAAATTGTTTTCTTTGATGTTTGTTCCTTGTTGCTTGTTTTTCTGCGATTTGATTTTTTTATCGTTGTAAAAATTGTTTTGGTTTTCAAATGTTTAAATACATTTTTTTTGGAAAATAATTTTAAATATACCATTTGTTTTTTTTTTAATTCATCTAAGTTTTGTGTTTATTATTGAATTTTTGAAATGATTTTTTATAAAATTATTTTTTTTCAGTTCTTATAAAAACAAAAAGAAAGAAAAATATGATATATGATTGTTTCATCAATTTTATTGATCACTTTTTTGGATCAAATGTTTATTCTAAAAATAATATAATATTAAAATTTAAAACAAATGTGTGAGATACATACATACATATATATATATATATATATATATATATATATATATATATATATATATGTGTGTGTGTGTGTGTGTGTGTGTAATTTTAATATTTTACTATTTTCAGAATAAATATAACAAAATTCCATAAAATAAGGACAAACCTAAAATGTGTTTGCCCACAATTTTATTATTATAAATTTATTATTTAAACGGTGCCATGATTCGCATAATTTTATATAGTTTCAGTATAAATTTTACAGATGGCAAAAATATTGTAATAAAATTAGTGAATTGTTTGCTCTTTTCTCTAATATTATTCGAATTGATTTCATTATAAATTACCGGTTAAAATAATACATTAATCATTTAAAAAGTACAATAATTATTTGCAAATTATGTTGAATTATATTTATATAATTTTACAAATGTGCTGCTTTTTAATTTAATTTTTACAACAGTTTCGATATAATTCTATATAAATGTTGCTAAATAACTGAGAATAGAGACAGCGGAAATGAATTCATATATCCAATCACATATATATTTATTTATCTTATTCAGTTGCGTGGGTCAAATCATATTTATATAATTTAAAGTCTAAGATATCTTTCATCACAATGCAAATTCAAGGATACTGTAACAATTAATTTCGTCCTTTCAGCCTTCCTCTTTCGGAGCATAATGCTACTGCACTATTTATATATTCAATAGTACTTGACCCTGATATGAATCAATCGACATATTCAATGCTTCTTATTATACTTTTATTCATAATTACAGACAAGATTTTATACATGTATTATTATTATATGCATATATTATGTCCCAGCTGCCTTACATAATCCGTTTACATGATGTTTAATTATTTGAAAAATAATAATAATAACAATAATAATAATAATCATTGCGGTTAATTAGTAGCCTTAATTTCGCTTATGGTGTTATTATTACCAATCAAATATGACCACATCCTCATTTATTGTAATTTTTAAATTGAAAAATTAATTTGAATCAAATGTGCAGAAGGTACTTTACGTCAATGGAGTAAACGCAAATAATAGCTAAAGTTACTCGAATAGTAAATATGCATATTGTTATAGGTTATTTAACCCATCAAATCTTGCATATATTTGCATTATTTATTTGGAATTGCTAGAGTGTAACATCGGTANTATAAAATTTGATATAAATAAATAAAGTCTCGCATTGATTTACATATTATTTCATCACATATACTTATAATCTCTTATTTCTAATTCAACTACAATAACTTTAGAAAGTAATGAAAGCTGTTAATATAGTAACATTTAGCATTAAATAAAAAATGAATTTAATCTTATTGAATTAAAAATATACTTAATAAAATAAATTCTTTGTAATAACAAAATAAATAATCAGAAGGGCAGTTTAGTCATGTTATGAGTCATGATCACGTCATCATTAACTATCTGGTATAGATAGCAATTTTAAATGTGGATAGCGAAAAAAATGGCAATACTAAAATCAATTTACCCAGAAATGAAAATATTGGAGAATTATTAATAAATTTAATAATAATTTGCCTTTATTTTTATAACATTGCAGCATGCTGACTTGACATTATTTATTTCAATTTCATCTTATACTGTTACTTGTTCATTCAATGGCACTTTTTTTTACATTAAATGAATCTAGACCTTGATCTTTAATATTAAAATTGCAATGTAAATAAAACATTATAATCGGAGAGTACATAAAAGTAAATGAAGCCATGCGAGAATTAAACAAGTTTCCATTTTCCTTCCTCAACTCACTAAAGCAAACGCGCATTTATTATTACAAAGATGCAATGTAGTGCATTGATTGTTAATATTACTGCGCGTTGCAAGGGTACCGAGATAATTTACGTCTCGAAAATATTTTCCCTTGAAATATTAATTGTTTGTACCATACACCGACAAGCTCCATAAATATTGACCGTCTAATTTTAACCGATTATAATAAATTTGTGCAAATAATGCAGGTGCTAAATCGCTTGACATATAAAATAGATGCAAGAATATCTCGCGAAAACACAAATCAATAATAGAACGTGTTGAGCAATATATTCCTTTATAATTATTTTTTGTATTGCAATGCGCAAAATACGCATTGCATTTGTTATTTTTGTTGTAATACTTATAATTATAAAGGAATCGATAGAAAACAAATAATTTCAAGGTTTATTTAGTTATTTGTAAAGGAATTTGTTATCGATGTTTTCAATGAGATTCTATATATTTTTTTGTTTAATATAAAGATAAACAATGTTATTCACAAAAATAATAAATAATCCAAGTAAATATCTACATGAAAACATTTAAAACAATATTTATTTTTTAAGTAATTTAATTATAATCAATTTACTTAATAATTGTGATCAAAAACTGCTTTTATAAAATTTAAAATTATCAGAAATTGTGTAAATTGAGAATTTTACAAAATTCTGTAAATTTAGAATTTTAAGAAATTGTGTAAATTGAATATGTCAAGAAATAATTGCAAAAATGTTGTGATACATCAGAAAATTATTAACAAAATTTTTTGTGAAATCTCGAAAAAAAAAACAGAATTTTAAAAAAGTCGCAAAGTGTTCTATAGTGTAAATATATTCAGATATATTGTAAAATTTTGAATAATTTTTTAAGTTTGTAAAATGTGAAATATTAAAAATTTCCAAAAAGTTTTGAAAAATGTTTGTAAAATTTAATATTCTCAAATAGAATAGAATTTGCACAAGTGCAATTTTCAATGTAATTGGAATTTGATTTGTCAAAAATATTTTTTTTCTTCCTGAGGTGGTTCGTCAAGCGTCTCTGCACTACGGTCCGAATGGTCCTATTGTGCACCTCTCACATCTTACATCTATAGCAGTTCTGTCTCTTCTATGAAGTTCAGGAGTTTTTGCCAAGAGATTGTTTTCAGTTCTTCTTAGGCTAGCATATGCTTGCCAAATTAAACTGCGCAATGCATGTTGAATGCTTCTCTTCCAATAAATGTCCCAATTGTTCCCTTTTTGGCTAGCTGGTCGGCCTTAAGGTTCCCTTCAATGCCTTGGTCTTTTGGTGTTTAGAGCATTCGTACTCTGTTGTTTTTGGCCAGTACCTCCAAGATATCTATGCAATCCAAGACCAGTTTGGATTTTATTACTGCCGATCGTAATGCCTGTAATGCTGATTGGTAATCGGTCTGTTGATTTGAACTCCCGACTCCATCATGTGCCTGGCACACCAGTCAATGGCGGTCACTTCTGCTATGAAAACTGAGGCATATTTACCCAGCAATAGCGTAAATCGCTTCCCCCGGTGTTTGCCTTCATATATTCCAGCTCCGGTGCCTTTTTGTTTTTGGACCCATCTGTGTACCAGATGTTTCCTTGCCCTGCGATAGTTTTCTTTTGACTACTCGTCTTGCGATGTTATTACTATGATCTCATCATTAGAGTTTTTTCTTCATGCAACATGTTTGTAATACTCGGTATGTGAGTTCCAAGATTAAAAACGTGTTCATTTATAACAATTTAAAAATGACTCAATATGATCAATAGTAGTCAAAAAAATGTTGTATGTGGTACGTTTTAATACTATAATGGTCGTACTTTATTAACAAGCTGCCAACATTAAGAGTTTTGGTAATTGCAAACCGCATACACATCGATTTTTCTTTATTAAGTTGCAATTAAAAACAATTTAAAAAGAGTTGCATTGATCCTTGAATTGATCCTTATCGATTTTTAAAAGGTCTGATTGCTTATAGTAGGTTTCTACAAATTTTTGAATCTATATCTAAGCCCAAAATAAATCGTAATTTACAAAATTGTTATAACAACAACTTGCAAATATTATTTTTTAAGTAGTAAATGAGAAGGCTGTAAGTAAAATTCTTAATAACTTTAGCAGTAAGCAACAAAATAATTATTAGAATGGTTAAATATTGCTACCCTCATATATTGCTGCACATATTGAATATAGTCAATTGTCATTTAGAAAATGAAATATTTCCAACAACTTGGCAGCAGGAAATTCTATCTATTCCTATAGTTAAAAACCTCTACAGTATAAATAACTACACCGTGTCAATATATTGTCAGCCTTTTCTAAAGTATAAAAAAAGGTTATTAATATCAAATTAAGAGATTATGTTGATACTAACAATATATTACCACAAACACAATCAGGATTTTTTCCAAAATTTATTTAGCTGCAGTACAACTAAATAAATTTTAGTTTAATGTATCCGATGCAACTTACTATACTTGGTTTACTTGACTATAGTAAAGCCTTTGATACCATTGATTTGGATATAATAATATTCTTAAATATATTAGAAAAAGAAAATCAATTTATTTATTTATTATCTTAAATATCACCGCCAAATTATAAAAGTTTTGTAAAAATACTCATTATACATCAATCTAGCAAAATCTGAAATAATTACTTTTGGTCCAACAAAATTAAGAAATAATCCAATAACTTAAGAAATAAATCAAATAGAAAACGGCTGATTTCAAATAACCATTTTTTCTCTAGAAACTAAAAATAATAGAAAAATTCTTTTAGTACCAATAAACTAATCTTGAATTATTAGCTTGATACTACATTATCAGAATTGTTCTAACAGATTTAGTATTCGAGTCTAAATTTTGCCACCCTATACAAAAAAAAATGTCGGAAAGTCATTGTAAAATAACAAAAAAACATGTTAGTGTGTTTTGACCTCACAACAGAAGTAAATTTAACCGCTAGTACCGTAGACAGTCTCTCAACCGATACGTCACCTAGATTTGCTCTTAAAGTACATTATTAAACAATTGTAACTTCGTCGTGCCATATGGATTTATGATTATTTTTACTTTAATAAGTGGTTCGTAGTAAAAACAAACATTTAAAAATTTGTTGGCTAAGCATTTTATTTTCTTGATCACTTAACGTTACATTTGATTTGCAAAAATTGGTATAAAGATGTGCAGGCTAAAACATATTACGCAAATGCAAGCAAAATACTGATATCCGAAGATAACGGGTTCTACATAAAACTCAAAATACCATGTAATCATTTTAAGCGGCAAAAGGAGCGACAAAAACAAAAAATGGCTATTAACTCGGGTAAGTGCGTTAAACGGTTAAGTAATTTAAAAGATTTCAAGAAACAGGAACCTTTAAAATCAAAAATACAAAAAAGTTTTATTAGGAAATTACGATCTAAAATTTAGCTACAGGTTGGACCCTTTTGACAGATCAGCAGTAATCTACCATTATATTTGAGCACTATTTGCCCCTAAACGTTTTTCCATCTTAGAAGTGAACCACCTTTCTCTGTGCTCATCGTAAACAGCCCCCAAATTGTTAGAAAAAGATCCGGCGTGAGTCTAAAATGAATCTTGAGAGACATGTTGCAACACAATACTTGATAAGCCAACAATAGATCGCTAACCAATCCTCTTTGCTTCTAACTCTATAATTTCTAAAAAACTGAGTCGTTCTAATGCATTGATTTTTTGGTGACAAATTTTCAGCTTTTCCAAAACAATTTTTGGGTACTAGTTAAA
>JARJEC010072187.1:0-10631 GCA_030264575.1 Tachinus sp. AB-2021 | reverse complement strand
TATGATATAATCTATTATTATATATACCACGATACAAACGTTATATGTGTTGATCGATTTAGTGACCTCATTACCAATTCAATTATGCATTAATCTAGCTGGTACTACTTAATTACAGACATAATTAAATTTTTTAATTATATAGGTAAAATATGTTAGCGATATAAAGAAAGTAAGACGGTTTTTATATAAAATCTATATTATTGTGCGGTATATGGCGTTATAAATATGTAAATAAGTGGAATAAGCTTATCGGTGGTGCTCTGGCTCGCGACTTTTCTACCTTACCGGCAAGTGCACGCACACGACATTAACCCCGATTTATATTATTATGCAAATCTAGCTTATCTTCCACTTATTCAAATTCTAAAATAATGTTACTGCAGCCATACGTGCTGTTATGAAATATTACGCAGCCATATTGGATTTAGCGACACGATAACCGCCGTCATGGGACATATTTACCTGCTTAGGTGTATAATAAAGGGAAATAAATCATTCATTTCGTGGACATATTCAACCTTGGATATTATATACTTTATATTCGCCCGATTACTATTTTAATTTCGTCTCACATGTATATGTTCCATTTATGTATAACTGCCAAAATCATTACAATTTTACGACCAGTAAAACACAAAATGATCATTACAATCACATTACTGCAATTAATTTACATAGAGGTGCAGAAATAAAAATAGTTGGATTTTAAAATTGGTAATAAAAATTTAATTGGGTCCAAACCTGTCACATTTTGCGAAAGGACTGCTTCTGACAAATTAAGGTAAACCGATTGTGTGGAGATAGTTAAAAGTGGGCTTTGGGAACCGCATTGGAACGTTACAAATAATGAATTAAAATAACAGAAAGTAGGCAGACTAATAGTCTCATCAGCTTTAAAAATGTTAGACATATTTAAGGGTGTCGAAGTTTCCGTTCGGTAGAGATAACGAGTTGAAGACATTTCCCCTAATCGGCTTCTTCTACCGCGCTGTAAATCACAGCACAGGTAATCCTGTCCCCAAAATCACATCCCACACCAAAATATATATTTAAAGTATAAATAAAACAGTTCATTGATAGATAAGTAAAATTGGTCAGGGCAAGGTATTAAATTTTATTGCTCCACTCGGATCGTTGTTGATTCTGTAAACTTTATATGGACTTACATGGTTTCAGTTTGAAAACATTTTATTTTATCATTAAATTTATAATACAATTTTGTAAATCTTTGCAAGAAAACATATTCTCAAGCACATTTAAGAGAATGTTTCTTAATCTCTTGTTAGAAATTGTAAATTTTGTACAAGGATATACAATACAAATTGACTTTGTAAATATAATTTGTATATAAAATAAAAACTAAAAATGTACTTTATACAACATTTATCTTGATCAACAAAGTTATTGAAAATAATTTTAAAATAAAATGTTTTGTAGTAAAGGGTCATTTTAAATTTCATATTAAATCTGACATTACTTTTGTTTGAATTAGTAGCGGCGAATTCAATTATTTTTTAACTAGTTATTAGTTACACATTTCGCTATTTTTAAAATACACCTTACAATAAACCCGATTTTTAATTTATTGAACAAACATTGATTGATTGACAAAACGACATATATTATTCTACAAGTATCAGTTTTCAACTCCGATATGAACTTAGTAAAACATTTATAAAATGGGAAACCAAAATTATGTTTCCCTTGTTATATAATTTTATAGGTAATTGCTTTTCTAACCAGAACACAGTCATCAAAAAAAACTTTGGAACTAAGCTACTTTAATAACTAATTGAGAGAATTGAACGAATACATTACACCTGTTATGACAAATATAAGCTTACATTTGTTTTTCTTTTTGTTTAAGACCATTTTAAATGATTTTTAATAAGAAATCAGAAATAATTTTAAGAATCAATTGATTTATTTTAAAGAAACTTGCAGCATTTGCTGGTTATTGTAAGATACAATAATTTTATTTATTAAATAAAATGTAATTAAAGAGGATGAGAACTACTTTTTTATTTACCACAACCAATTTTCTGGTATTAAATGAAAATACAAATATAAATAAGTAAAATTTAAATCCACATATATTTTTATTATCCAAAATATCAAAAATAGTTGTTGCCGTAAACTAAAGACATAGATAGCCCCGTAGAAAAACATTTTAATGTTGTTTTGTTAAATTTAAACTAATTTTACAGTCTTGTTAAATTGCTTGGTTGTAGATAATTAACTAAGCGAAATTTTGAAATTTTACCGATTTGGTTAAATACCGGTAGCATTAAACGGTACCGAATTCCACTCATAGTGTTCGTGTTACTAACTCTAAAAAATTAAGATCCGATCACTTTTCCAGAATTTAACACCAAACAGTCAGTTTAACTTTTTTTATTGTTTTATGACTGCCTATTAAACAAATTTTGAAGAAGAAACTTTTATCTATTTTGTTAATTTTTTAAAACACATTAGTTGTCCTTTGGTAACTTTAGTTGTCGGTTTTATAGTTCAGGTTTATACTTTTTATGTGGTTGAAATGGGCAGCTTTATGACGTTATATTTGTAAAGACACTTTTTGCCTAGTACCTGCGTAGTGTTTTAAACACTTTTGAAAGAGTGAGTAGCTGTACATTTTACTCCTAGTCATAGATTAATGTTTACTTACTACTATTGCTTTGTAGAAATTATAATATGTAAAATCTATGTTGATAATTGAAGATACCGGTGCAAAAAGGAGGTAGCTCCATTTTTGTAAATTATTCAAGAGACTATATAAACTGTTTTACTTAACATATAAGATTTTTTAAATTTTATGCAAGCACTAAGTTGTAGTTCAGTATTGCCTATAAAGCCACAACATAATGTTTGCATAAATACAAAAATATCATATATTGCAAGTTGAACAGTTTTTGTAGTCTTTTGAATTTATGAATCCTTTTTCCACAGGTGTCTTTTATTGCATAATTTAACTTTATTTATTTGTTAGATTTTTAGCGGCAGAATTACGTATATTAGCAAAACAGAATTGTTAAATGTTTTATTATTCTTGATATAATGTTTCTACTTATTATTATGTAGTTTGCATTTGTCGTTGATTTTGAAGTTGAAATTAAACGTACTCTTAGGTGTCCATCTAAAAGTAACAAAATGGTATAACAGAAGCAAGCCACTAAAATTTAAACATTTACCATAAAATTTGAATAAAAATGATCATAGAAGTAAATTGACATTAAAGTTGTTTTTGTTTATATAGTGAAATTTTCTCATATCTTTTATTTATCCAACTTTGGAAAAAGATAACACCAAGGTAGCAAAAAAAACTAGTATTAGATAAACTGAAAAAATATAAAGAGGCCTTATTCATTATATTTTTTCAATTTATCTGATACTAGTTTTTTTTACCTTGGTCTTATGTAAGCATCTTATTGTGGTCTTTGTTGGTTTTATTGTTATTGGTCTCCATTAAACTTTTTTAGTTTTGTTCACTTGCCTATGCTATCTCAGGCTACGTGCACTGCCCAGTTTTACTTATATTTTGTTATTTCTTGGTTGACGTCTTTGTTGCTTTTTTTTAATTCTAAAGTTTGTTGAGTTGTTTGTAGTTTGTTTGCACTTTTGACGGTGAGACTTATTACTTATTATATTTGCGAATACCTATTTTAACTACTTTCATTTTTTAAATGTATTTAACAATTTAACAAAAGGTTTTTACTTATAAAATTTTTATATAATTTTACCTATAAATTTTTTATATAATATATAATAAAAAATAAACTGTACCTCTTTGAGTTTAAGGTACACATCTCGTAATTTTAATAAGGCATTTTGTTTGTAGTTTAGTATCTTTACAGAGGTAAATAATTATTCGAATTGTTTAATGACATTGTAGAGTAGGTAGTCAATGGATGTCTTGGCGGATTAAAAAAAACTCCTAAAAGTGGGTATTGAGAAAATCATAGAAATAGCCAGATAGAACCAAAATTAGCTAGGAAATGTTGTGTTACTCATAGTGGGTGGCTATAAATGGCGCTTATTTTATAGGTTAGTTAGTAGCGGCTGATCTTCTAATTCGCAGACGATTTTGTGAATTCTTGGAGACAAAACCTGCCTATATCAAATTTCGGCACCGTTTCGCGCTGTCGAGGACTATTAACATCTAAGACTTCTGGAAAAAAATTAAACTGCAAAGTATTGTCATGCCCAATTCATTTTAAAAGCCACTTAAAGGCTAAGGTCGGGTCAAAACCTCACTACGTCTTAAAAAATTTATAATAAACGTTATAATTTTACAAAATTAAGTTGGATTGCTTAAGGGGGCAGTACAAATGAACTTAATTTTTTTTTCTTGCTGAGGTGGTTTATCAAGCGCTTCTGCACTACGGTTGTAATGGTCCTATTGTGCACCTCTGACAGCTTTAGCCGTTCTGTCTCTTCTATGAAGTCCAGGAGTTTTTGCCAAGGGATTAATTTCAGTTCTTCTTGAAATAGCTAATTAGTAAAATATAGTCTAAGTGAAGAGAACTTTCTCTAGCAGGGAGAACATAAAGGTAATAAAAATTCATCTGAAATACTAAATATACAGGGTGATCCGTAATTAAGGGTCCATGGAGTAACTTCAAATAGTAGACTTTAAAATATACCGTTTTAGCTAAAATGTTACTCGTTTGAGATATACAGGGTGTTTCATGTTAAAATTTATTTGTGAAAAAATGTAATAATTTGAAAACGGCGGAACGAATTGAAACAAAACCCTTTGGTTTTTTAGGGCGAGAATTGCGTTTTTATAGTTATTTTTGAGTCCTCGTAGAAAGCGCTAGTTACACACATGTGTGGGTAGACATTCATCCTGTAGTTTTGTTTATAACATTTGGACTTGTTTGAATGTAAATTATAAAAGTTCAGTTTTAAGTAGAAAATTTATCTTGCTATCTAAACTTGTTTTCATGATTTTTATTGTTGTATTGTTATAAAAATTACATGACTTTACTTTGATAAATGTTATATTTATTAGCATGCAAAATCATATAAATAAATAATTTATTTAAGTAAATGATAAAATTATTCATCAATAACATGAATACACTATTTTCAACATAATTTTAGGTGGCATCGAACTTTAATACTGAGATTTGTAAAACCAAAACAATTTACTATCTTCGGCAGGTTGTCTTAATGAGTTGAATTGATTTTGCATAAAAAATTATTATTTTTACTACAAACAATTTATTAGAACGTTTATACAGTATCGAGTTTATAACTTATAGTGTCGATTTTACCATTAGCAAAAAATAATAAAATACAAATATCTCGAAAATGAGATTGCGACATCAACAAGCATTACTTGTTTTACTTACAAAGACCTATTTTCATACTTTTCAATTAGAAAAGTTCAAATGCCATAAACAAAAAACTAGAGTGTGAATTTGTCCCTTCATATGCGTGCAACTTAAGGTTAAGTTTAGCTTATACGTTCAGCCAGTTTTTAAATTATTATATATTTTCATAAATAAATTGTAACAATGAACACTCTAGAAATAAATAAAACAAAAATTACTGTGTTTTTAACCACAAACATTATTTATTTATTTATTAAAAATAAAATCAAGGGGGCGACTCGAGTTTTGACTTATGAAGGAAGGTTGATAATGACCTTGATAAGTCGAAACTCGAGTCGCTTTTAATTTTATTTTCTATAAATAAATAATTTTTGTGGTTAAAAAACATAGTAATTTGCGTTTTAATTATTTTAAATAATAAAGTACCACATACTAGAGGTCGAAACCATCCTTATGATTGAACACCTTGTTTATCTTCAACGAGTTAAAATTTTACTAAGACACTTTTAGCTAAATCTATATATTTTAACGTCTACTATCTCCAATTACTCAATGGCCTCTTAGTTACGGGATTCCCTGTATAATACAAGTAACCAGTATCACAGCACCAAGCTGGCAATTAAAGCTTAAAAGACTGAGTAAACAGTTTTAAAATTGTTTAAACTGTCTGCATTTGATTGTTGCCGCCTGTAGCAACTATAGATTTGAATGATTTATTTTAAACCTTTTTGCTTAATTAGTATATTAAAAGAAACATGTAACATTTTACCTTTGTTGACTATAACAATGCGACTTAGTATAAATATGGCGAATCTTCAAGACAATGAATAACGCAAGACTAATTATAAGAATAATGTAATGCATTACACTACGTAAAGCAACTCTAAAATGAACATCACTAGGATCTCAAAACTTGTAAAATACCAATAAAAAGAAATGTAAAACAAAGAAACGCCATTTCACTAAAGTTTTTGTTATTTTGTTAAAGGATATTTTCCAAATAGAAAGATTGGTATAAGAAAGGAATCAAAATTGATAAAAAATAATTAAATCATCTTTGCTTTGTTCATGACATTCTGTTCAAGTCATGACATTGAAAAGCTGCAAAAACTCATAGCAAAGCTATTACTATACAGAACCTGAGAAAATGTATGATTATTTTTGCAGAACACATACAATTGAATAACTATACATTAAATTAAAAAAATTTGTTTACTATACTATAAAAATAAATTGGAAATATAACTCTATAAAAATCAATAATCTGTTATTATTGATTACAAATGGACAGATGCGGCTAATGTAATTTTAGAAAATGCTTTGAAAAAACAAATATCCTAATATAACTAAAGAGAAAACTGTATACTTCCGTTTATAAGATCAGAAAAATACAAAGAACTGTTCAACTGCCGATGCTTGGTATACACTTAGAAGATTATAATAATGAGAAAATAGGACCAAGCACAAAAGTAAATGACGTTATAGTAGTATTTGTATTTGTTGCGTGTTATCCAACTGACCATCGAATTCGACGTCCTTCATTCGTGTTCATGTAGGTATGTGTGTGACTGTTGTGTAGTTAAGACTTGCTACTCTAAAAATTTGCCTTTGATATCTAGAGCGCCTTTAATTGTTTCCCATTGGCGAATGGTAGTGGTAGTCTGTCACCCATCCAAGTGCTGACATTATCTAACGTTGCTTGCCTTGCTAACAATTGACTTTGGTCATACTCGATATGCCACCCCGGCGGTTGTAAAGATAATAATAACTTCAGTTTTTAGAAAAGTCTAGAATCGTCTATCAATATTGAATTATTGTTATAGTTGGCACAAAACAAACTTATTTTCCAAAAATACTTTTAATATTTTTCAAGGTCATTACCTATCATCTATCTAGGATCTAGGCAGTGTTGGCTAATTGATAATACTTGAATATGTTTAATATGTTAAAACTATGATCTTCAAAGAAGTATACCTTTATTGAAATTACATATCTAGAAATAAGTTTAATTATATAGAATTTCAATAACATTGTTTGAATTCAAAGTTGCATCGAATGAAATGTAAAGTTTGCTTTTACTTAGTTTCGAATATCAATGTTCGTAAATAATTCATCGACTTCCTAACAAATAATTTCAGGGTAGGAAAAATGGCGTGCGAGCCGTACAGTCAAGTTTGTTTGATTATAGGTTTCATACACATCGCCATATAAATGTGAAATTACCGAAGAACATACAAATCTCATTACTCATATCGATTAACTGTTTTATATTTTATGCATCTTATTGTCTTTCTATCCAATCACATGAAATGGTTCTATTAAGAAATCAATTTACAATCCATTAAATTCCATTTATAATTAATTAATTGGTGAAATGAAAAGATCAATTTCAAGCGCGTCGTATACTCAGAATTAATCCCGTATTCATTTTTTACGAAAATGATTGATTTAACATTATTAACTAAAATAAAAAAGTTCAATGCGAGGCAAATGCGGCAAAAATTTATTAAAAAACACCAGTAATAATATCATAATTACATCGATAATGAGTGGCTATGTATTCCGAATCTGAAACACGCCATACAATAAATATTTTCTTCTCATATTTATACCTGAACTGCGGGTATGCGGTGTCGAAACTATTTATTGCATCAAATCCTATAATTTTGACACCGAATTTAAACGATTTGAACACGAAAACGGTTATTATCAAATATTATCAATGAGAAATTCAGGTTGTGATAAATTGTTTTGGTGTGTAATACTTATAGTGATATTAATTCAACTAAAAAATTGTAATTGATGTTTCATTCATTTAAACTATTATTGGTGAAAATAATATATAGCAATGTAATTATTGTAGATGTAATGGCTGCTCAACCTAAATCATTAATATTTGTAAAATTTAGTAGCAAACGTTTTCTTAAATAATAAAAAAAATCTGCAAATGCTTGGATTAACACTAAAAATAATTTATTTTACAATATTAAGCAATATTTTATTTATATTTTGTGATTTTTATCTATTTTTTACAATTTATCAATATTATGTTATATTTTCTGATTTTTGCCAGCCAGAAAAATGTATTTTAGCTATTCACATATTGGTCATGTTTACATGTGACAATATAAATAAAAAAAAAATATCATCAACACAATACTCAGCATTGTTTTTGGCGTAGAAACACAGAATAAAAGTGATGAGTTATATGAAAATTTATATTTTTGAATATCGACAATTTTTTACGTCAGGCAATATTGAATTGACGGGACAAAAATCATTGATTTGTCACTTTTATCTTAAAAAAGTAAACTTTTATCGGGCAAAATTTTTTTTTTATCAAACAATACAATTTCATTTGGCAATTTACTTTATTTTAATAGTGACATTTTTATACCAACCTCGATTTAATTAAAAAAATAAAGCTCATATGATAAAAAAAGCTTTTGTGTAAATATATGTAATACAAGTTAACATACCACTTGACAATTTTCTCATTTTCGATCCGATTTTCGGATTTTGTATAAATCATCTACAACTATGCTTAAAATTGAAGTATCCATACTTGCTTTGTTTTTAAATTAAAAAAAATTATAATAGAGATCTACTTTCAGCTTTCCTTTTCAAGATATTAGCCATAAAATGCATTTATCAGTAGAAATGATTTTTTTGCATTTCTCGTCTCGAGATCGAGACAAGATATATTTTTTTCCAAGGTCGAGATCCAGATCAAGACTAGATCTCGCCAAAATCTTGCATTTAAAGAAATGTATAAATAAAAAAAAATAAAAGTTTATTTAATAAACATTTAACTTAATTTGTAATGTTTTTAGATTATTTAGTATTTAGTATTTTTGTGTGTATATGTAGCAAATTGCTAAAATAAACTTAAATATTATTATTATTATTATTATTATTATTATTATTATTATTATTATTATTATTATTACTATATAATATGTGTATGTATGAAATTATTTAATATTAATTATTTTTATCGAGATCTTCTCAAGAGTTTGCCGAGATTCAAGATCGAGGTTGAGATTGATACCCGAAAATCTCGGCGAGATTGATTTTTTAAGATCTCTACGAGATCATTCTTTTATTCTATTTAAAAAGTTTATTAAGTATTTTGAGAAATGAACAACATAGCAAGAGAGAAAATTCAAAATGTTATAAGACTAAAAGTTGAATATAGAAACTAACAATCAATCGCAAAAAGTTTAAATAAAGGAAACGGAAAATAAGGATAGTAGATGCAAACATAACTTGGAAAACTCCGAAGGAAAACGGATTCTAGGAAATGTGAAACAAATTCCGGTAGGGCGGGAGTTTCAAGATAAAAACTGACAAAGTACGAAATGAAACTATTTAATTAGGTTAAATTAAAGTCCTTCGGATAAAGATAAATCAATAAAAAGTAATAAAAGTTGGTTTAAGGGAATTAAATTTAAAAAAATTAAGAGGTGAAAAAATGCTATCAAGATCACTAAGATCTTTTATTAGTAAGAGAATATAACGGTGAGGCCTAGAGGTCAATCACAAGGTGATGTAGAGAGTGATGAGATGAAGTTACTGCATATGAAAACATGAAATAATGGAAGTAAAGAAAGTAAAAAGAATTGTAAAGTGGATCAAGTAGCATGTTAGTACGAAGTTTGAACGCAAAGAGTCAAAAAAATTTAATGAACTTGGCAAGCTCATTAAGAGAAAATAAGATAAATAGTAAAGAAAAATTTAAAAAATTTATGATTTTGAATGGCAATTTTAAAATGCTAAGGAATGTATAAATTTTAAATGGTAAAAAGAGGATAAGTAATTCGAGTAGATGAACAAAAATATGCATATTAATAAATTGTGATGAAAACTGGTGCTAATGATGGACAATAACGTAAATGAAAAAAAAGAGATTTTTTCTTTAATGAGGTGGTTTGTCAAGCGTCCCTGTACTACGGTCCTCATGGTCCTATTGCGCACCTCTGACATTTTGCACCTTTAACAGTTCTGTTTCTTCTATGAAGTCCAGGAGTTTTTGCCAAACGTTTGTTTTCAGTTCTTCTTGGTCTAGCATATGCTTGCCAAAGTGAACTGTGCGTTGCATGTTGAATGCTTCGCATTCACACAGCAGGTGCTGCGGAGTCTCTCTGACCTCCAAACATCCGCGGCATAGTGGATTTTCTTGTATTCCCAATATATGCATGTGCTTGTTCAGACCAGACCGGTAAACAGTTCTCTGAGCCTTCGCAGTTTGGGTCGTCTCATTTGCGTTACTTCCTTTTGAGTATTTTG
>JARJEC010072176.1:0-11804 GCA_030264575.1 Tachinus sp. AB-2021 | reverse complement strand
GCGAGAATGGTTTGGACTCACATCAATCCAACTATTCCGACAAGCGGCAGATAAAGTCCGCATAGCTATGTTGATAGCCAACGTCCGCAACGGATAAGGCACATTAAGAAGAAGAAGATAAAATAATAATAGTTTAATAAAAATATACAAAGAGACATTTAAAAATAAAATACATGTAATCGACGTATTTCAATTTAATTCAATACATATGGGTTTAACGGCACACAGGACAAGCAAACAGATTTTTTTATATAACAATTAAATCTTAATGTTATTTTTATTATAGTAAACATTTCTGGACGTCAAGTCCCTTCTTTAGTACTACAAAACAATTAAATAATTTTACACGGACACAAATGAGTAACATGTATTGGATGAAAAATAAAGAATGACATGCTTTACCTTTAATAAAATAAAATTAAATAAATAAATAATTTAAGTTTAAGCCAACTGTCTTGATAATGTCATCACCGTGACAAATTGTTCATAGTTATAAAAATTGAAAGATTAAAAATTAAAATTAAAATTTAAATGAATTCCCGATCAAACCACACGGACATCTTAGCGCTGAGTGAATTACATTTTATATTTGCTATTTTCTTCATATCGAATATGAACTAGCTTTCTTTCTCTACGTGTTATTTTTTGGTAGATAATTTTCTAGTATAAGTTCAGATTATTTAAATAAAAATTCATTCCAATCTCAATATGAATAACATGGCTTAAATTTATACAGGTTTGTGCAGGTTGAGAGAAGCAACAATATATAAATTTTGTTTTAATATATTATGGTATAACATTCAGGTTGGACGTGTCCATTTTGAAATTGCATGTAAATTTGTTATTGATATGTAGCATTTCGCTGATAATTCTTCTTTGATAATTAGGTTATATATTATGTCTAGGTTTATTATTGTGACGTTAAAATTAAAATTATGACCTTCTTTTTGTGACTGGATAATCCGGTTTTGTTAGAAAAATTATGCAATTTCGATTATTTTGACTGATTGTAGTACTGAGGAAGGGACGTGTGGTCCCAAAACGTCTATATTGATAAAAATAACATTAAGATATAATGGTTAAATAAAAAATTGCTTGCTTCTCCATGTGCCGTTAAACCCATGTTTATGGAACCTTTTATAATATTTTTAATTTTTAGTTAGACAAAAGTTATTTAGCAAAAGATTTTTAAAACAATTAAAATATATTTTTAGTTTGATTAAAAATTAAAAAACTTAACTCAATCCGGGACATGCTTTATATAAAAATATTAATTGTAAAAATTTGTGTATACTGTGCGTACAAATGATTTACAATAGTATATTTTACATTAGTTATTTTTATAGCATATGCATTATAAATATAGAAATTTTGACAACAACATATATACATGCGATTCAACCCGAGAGTGTTGCTAATCTTTATAGGTTTATTTGCCCAAAATCCTACCTAACTAACTAACCAATAATGTTGCTCGTTCATGCAACGCTTTTCTATATTTATTCCTTATTTAAACTATGCGCAGCTATTCAGGGCCAATGAATCAAAATTATGTTTGCACGTATAACAGTCAAACACTTTTGCATTTTCTCACTGTCTATATACCCACTCTCAACCCTCAAAATTACACCTTGAACCGCTTGGTATTTTCGACTCACATGTAAGTATTCATAATAAAGCAATTTAATTAAAAATGAAAATTATTCTCTCAAATATGATTTAATGCAAAATAAATTAATAATTTATATATTGCTATAGTATTTTACTAGAGAGGTAAATGGGTTTTATATGATATACAAGAGGTTGACTAGTAAAGCTTGTCACATCGTTGAGCCAGTCCGACCTGCTATCACTAGTAAATAAATCTGATTCATGTTGTAGTTTTTTATCAATACTTTTATTAATATTTTCATGTTTTTACCGATTGCAAATCGGAAAAATGGTTAAGTTAATTGAAAACAGTTGCAATAAAAAATACAGCCAACAAAGTGTAAATTGAAATTTACGTGGTTTCCGTAGATTTGTACAAGTTAGTAACATATAAAATTTATAACAATGTAGTTGCAGTTTGAGAGTCATATTACTCTTACCTTTAATTACAATGTTAGGGATACTCTAGTTTGGATTAATAGACACCTAACTAGATTGCAAGCAAATTATTTAAATGTACAATTAAAGCTTTCTATCAACTTTTTTGAGAAGTGCAGTATCATTAGTCTCAGCATTTTATTTACTGTTATGTAAATTTATTATTATTATTTATATTTTTATAAATTAAGAATAATTAACGTTTGCATTTTATTTGCATTACATTGCATGTTTAATGCTACAACTTCGTTTTTGTTCATACTTATGATATATAATAAATAAACGTTATTTAACTCAAACATAAACATTACAATTAAAAATATATTATTAGAAAATAAAAATGTTGAAACAAATGCCTTGCGGAACTATTTTTAATGTAGCAAACAAATAAAATGTTAACAAAATAACTATAAGCGTCGATTAAATGGTATTTGTATTTAATAATAAGTAATATTTGATGAGTTTTATTCAACTTGGCATCGATTCCTAGTTTCTTTAGCCGAGTTTATGTTGCTATATGTGTTAACTTAAGACTTGTTATCTAGAACGCCATTAATTGTTTCTCAATGGCTATTGGTATCGGTAAACGGGGTTATGCGGTCACCCATTCAAGATCTAAATATGCCTAACGTTGCTTAACTAATGCAAACAATTGCAATCGGCTATACTGAATACGCTATCCCGACCTTCTTATTTTTCTCCTTCTTTATTATACAGAGTGAATCATAAGTCGCGCCCCATCGGGCAAACGTAGATATGTGACCGTAAAATATGTCCAATTTAAATAATACAAAAGTCAATTTCGCTTTTTTTATCGAGTTGTCGTAAAAAGTTTAAAATTTTATATCGTGACCTTCAATCAAAGCAAATAGCCAAATAAACGTTTTAATCGTGTAAGCTTGCTTAATAATCGATAAAACAACTTTACAAGAGTTATTTATTGTTTAAATGAAAATTAACATTATAAAAGTACGTAAAGTTTAAAAATACCCAAAAAAAGAAAAGCGAAATTGATTTATATATTCTTTCATTTCGACTTATTTTACGGTCATACACCAATATTTTCCCGACAAAGCGGGACTTATAATACACCTTATATACACATAAAAATGTAATAAATAATAAATAAAATAATAAAATATTTTGGTTTTGTAATATTTTTTTAAAAATTTTCAAACAAGTCATTTTTACTTATTTTACATAATACACTAATGTTTGCCCAATGAGGCGCAACTATACACGTAAAAATGAAATAAATAATTAATAAAATAATAAATTATTTAGGTATTGTAATATAACAAAAAAGATAAAATCAGTTTTATTCTTAAAATGTCTTGCCACCTTGCAGCATTTCAAAAATATATTGAAACTTTTGAAATTATTGTACTTTATTTCAAAGTCGGAATACTTGACCTTATTTCACATTATTTTGTAAAATTGTCTTTTAAATTTGAATGTTTTAAAACATTTTATAATATTTCTTAAATATATTTAAGAATTTTCAAGGTTTTCCAATATTGATACTGCTAACATTTCTCTTTAGGGATCTATAGTGACCGCAAAAGAATGTTAATATTTACAAAAGATCAATATCCGTGAGCTATATCTAATCAGAATATTACCATTTTTATGATGTAAGATGTTGTTGTGTGTTAGTGTTAGGTTTGCTTTATTAAATAATCCCATTATCACAATACATTTTTTTTTGTTATTTTTATAAAAATATTTTAAAATTTCTATTTCGCTTGTTTTCCTACTAGGGCTTAATTTCAAAGCCCCAAACCCCTAACGTAACAGACAAAACTGGTCCTAAAATATAAACATCAACAAACAGCATATACCGTCTGCTCACGGGATTTCCGTACATAGGACAAGCGTTTGTCTCTACTCGGCCGAGGGAAGAGACCGACCGATACTTTCCACTCGCATGTCGCGACGTATTCAAATGTCGCAAAAATATCGTAATAAATTGATGGGATTATTGTTCAAGTTATTTAATATAAAATGATTCTCTAAACTAAAATTAAAAATCTAAATTATTTAAGAATTTTTTTGATACTTTTTAGATTAATATTTTCTCAAAAGTACCCCCATTTTGCGCCAACCAATAACCCAACTGGTCATAAAATTCTAAATTAACGTTGTTCAGAAGCAAGAAGAAATTGCACAAAATCGACGCTCGATATTTACTCTTAACTTATTAAGATTTTTAAACCTTTCATTTTGATGTCCATATAATTTAGATTTAATATATCCAAATAAGAAAAAATTACTATGGGCCAAGTCTGGCGATCTCGCTGGCCAGCGAATTGTATCGCTATTCGGTATAATTCATTGGTGGAATATGTTGTGTAAATAGCCCATTACTATTCTAGAGTTATGAGCAGAACTACCAACTTGTTGGAATCCAATATTATTAAAATTACCGGTTAGATTCCTTAGTGCAGGTACAATTTGATTTTGAAGAAGATTCAAATAAGTTACTACCCTCAAATTTCCATCGATAAAAAAGGTCCAATGATATTATTCCTATAAATACCGGCAAAATATTCACTTTTTCAGGATACTATGTCCATAAATTTAATTACCTATGTACGGCAATCCAGTGAACAAACGGTACGTATAATTATTGACATAACCGCAAACAATAACACTTGTTTATTTGGTCAAAAAAACAGTTTGTGAAAATTTTATTAAAACCAATTTCTAGGTGTTTTTGTGAAATTTAGTATACTTGACTTATAGTCAATAATAATATATTACAAGCGAAGCGGAAAATGTTACAATACCGAATGCTATTTGCAAACTGATTTTATTCCTTAATTTTGCATTCTTTTCTATATCTTTTCTAGTATGCTTATAACAGTTATGTCTTTCAACTATTGTTAATACACATATCTTAAGTAATAATTTCTACCTATCTGGTCAAATGCACTTTTCTTCTGATGTTTTACCATCGCGCCTTGCTGTTATCTCATTTTGACTTATCTATTGTTTGCTTTAACTCATTCTCCGTAATTGTTGTCTCACTGTTTTTTTTCCATTTCTCCGAATACTTTTCTTAGGATTCTTGTATTAATGCTATCTTTAGGATTTACATTATATGTTATATGTTAAATATTAGTCGTAAACCATTCTACTTTAAACAATTACAACTCAAACAATATTAAATTTACAAATGCACCCTCCTCAGTAGTTATTATAAATCATCTCAATTCATATGTTTAGTGACTTGAAATCATTTTTTTGTGGACAGTACAATTATTTATTCTTATTCAAACACGACTGCTCCTATTTTTACTGTGCTGTTATAACGTATTGTTAAAATGTAATTGTACTAATGATCTCTTATCAAGAGTGAAACAATTGTATGCATTTGATTGTTGCTGCTTGCAGCAACGTGAAATTGGATAATTAATTTAAAACATTTTATTTAATCTTTTTTTATTCTATTCTATTGTCAGGTAGGCGTTATGATAGTAGTTGCCTAAAAATTATATTTATTGTTCTAGACAATTAGTCTAAGATTATATTTTTATATGAGCATCTACAAATATATGGATATATTTTATATTATGTTTTATTTCATTTATTTATTTTTTATTAAATTAAATTAAACTAAATAAATATTATAATTGTGAGTTTATTGTTTTTTATAATTTGTGGTACTTATAATAAAGAAAGTATTCGCTTATAAAACAACTAATATATTTTTTTAATAATTAATAGTCCAATAGATAACCGCTACCCAAATGTTAGAATACATTTTAAAATTTAAAAAAAATCTTTTAAAAACTATTAATTATATTTATTACTTTTATTTGCGTTTTATACTAAATATAATTATTCCATTCTGTTTATGTAAAATATAAAACGTTGGAGACATATTTATTCTGAGATATAACAAAGAAGATTGTAAAAGGTTGTTTCAAATATATAACAGGATATTATAAAAAGCAGATTTTAATATAAAATGAAATTATACTTGAATATAATATAATAATAAAACGTCCATACTATGTATCTTTAATACAATGCGCCAAATTTATAGAAAGCTTTTATGTTAATGAATAATAATTAAAGGTAATTTTAAAATTTTAAGTTGGCAATCTTTTAAATATTAATAATGTTAAAATATGTCTAAATATTTTTGAATAATATGTTTACACACGTAATTCAGTAAATTAACAATTCAAGAACCTCCCCCCTCATAACAACAAGGTTGATAAATCGCGCGCTCGTTGTCTGTTCGTTACGTCACTGTTAGGACCGTTTGCTTCGCTGAAAATGTACAAATCAGTAATAGTAAAACGGTGACGCCACTGTAGTATCCTCAAAGAGAGTGTACGCAGGACGACCTGCGCCATCTACGACGCCGCAGGACTTGCAGTTATGGGGCGCCAGTGCGACCTCGCAGTTCTCTCCATTAGTGTCCGTCTGTGATTGTGTGACTTTGGGCTTTTAATTAAAACAACACATCAACCCATCACCAGTCGATCGGTAAGCAATTAGTCGCTTCTCTAGATTGGCAATGACGTTGTTGTTTGCGGTTAATGGCGGTGGATTAAGTGGAAAATGTGGTTGCCGCGGGAGGGAAAAACTGTGGAACCGCCGCTCTCACTAGCGGGTCGATTTTATACTGCGATTTCCCTCTTTTTCGGTTACTGAAAAAGCATGAAAGAAAATAATCGACTAGATTAAATTAACATAATCTAATATCTTATGTAATAATTCAATAGATGCGAAATTCTTCATTGTAGAATTTTGTTTACTATTGGATACTACGTTCATTGTGTCGAAAAACATTAAAAATATGTAAAAAGTATTTATGCAACTTATAAAATATCATTATTGATTAGGTTAGAATTATGCGAATTGCAGTCATATAAGCATTTTCAAGCTAATTTCTCATTCAATTAGTTAAATTACTACATGGGTTTATGTGTTTATTAAAATATTATAATAAAATAAAAGCTTTCAACAAATAAGTTGGGTAGTTTTATATTTAAGATAAGGTACAATAATATACATAATATGCATTCATGAAAACAATACCTAGGTATTAATGATCAAGATTAGTCGGGTTTATTAAGTTAATAGAAGATTTATAGAATATATAATATAATTAATTTAAGTAAAAGGTTTATAATCAATTATCCAAATCCACACCGTTAGAAGCGGCAACAATATTTTTCATTTAATCATTTTGATTTTGTGGCCAGATAGGCGTTGTAATACTGGTTGCCTGTAAATTCTATTGGTTGTTTTAAACAGTTAGTCTAGTTTCCTTTATCGTCAACAAGAAGAGTACAAAACCACTGACTATGACTTTATAAATAATATTAGTAAAATAGTGTACTCTAATAAATTTATTATAAAAATATTAAATTAACTCATATTAGTTATTAGTTGAACAATCAATTACAATTTCTGATAACTTTTTTATTGTAAAAAGTAAGATTTTTGATAAATGTTTGAAATTAAATATTTGTTTTTTGTAAAAAATACCTCAAAACTAGGATTGTTTAGAGTAAACATTATAATGCAACACTAAATACAAGTTTTATTAAGATATATCCAAGAAAATAATGTTGTCAATTAATATTTGTTGTAAAAAACGTGTTTAACCTTATTTGCATTAATATTTACGTTTTTATATTAGACGAGGTTACAACCATTGATTAATTGATTTTATTTTTTATTAGATTAACTCATAATAAAGTTTTATTTCATTTTTTAAATTTCAAATGTTATTACTAAAAATTTTAGACAAGAATGTTTAATGGTTATAATTAAAACTTTATGTAATCCTCAAAATACAAACTCCTGTAATTTACCATCTATTTAAAATATAATTCATGCAGACTTATTTTGTTTTTATTTAACTTTTGTGTACATAAAAATTTGCTTCTGACACATGGGTAGGTATAAGCATACCTCTATATAGTGTTAACGGTTAGATTGAAGCAAAACATCAATATTTCTTAGGTTTGAGAAATCAGTTCAGTTCTATAGCTCAACTGGGCGAGAAATATAAATCCATAAAATGAGCGAGTTGAGCAAGATTTAGCTGTACTATTCAAAAATTCAGCGCAAGACATTACAACGGGCAATTCTCTACTTTCAATTGCGTGATTATTATTATTCTCATGGAACCTGCCTATAGCGGGTACTTTCAGAAAAAATAAGGCATATATACCCACTGAGATAATGGTTGTAAATAAACGAAAACCCCTTTTATCATTTTTGACTTTAGGGAATATGGAAAACTATCTTGAAGTTTGTATGTGCCTAACAAAAAAGTAATTTGCTTCCAAGAATGAATAACGATAACACTGTGAGTAGTTCAAAAGAAAATCCTGTTTTTCTCCAATTTTAAAATAGCACTAAAAGTGGAATAGAAAACATTTACAAAATGTTAGCACAGTACATTGCACTATTTTATAATATGCTTGATAGTGTGTGTTTAGCCTGCTTTATAACTTTATAGAAAAACTACTTTTAAAGTTTTTCACGAAAATAGCTTGTGAAAAATGTACTACTATAAAAGACAAACAAACCAAGAAAATTTTGAAATGTTGCAATCATGTAATTTGCAATGAACAAACAGAAACTATTTTCAAAATATATTATTATACTCAATATTTGATGTCATAATACGGTGGTATTCTATAATGATCAGTCTGAAAATTATTATTATACATAGATATCGAAATATATTTGGTTTGTAAATAAAATTAGTTAAATAAAACACTTTTCTTATTATATTTTTGGAGTTTTAATTTTTATAATATTCAGAATGAATATTATTACACATCTAAGTTAAACATTAGTTTTTTTACAAAAGTAATAGTTTTCGTAGGTTTTTTTAGATATTGTATTTTATTATCACTTTAGTGCCTCTTTTCAAATTTAATCTTTACCAAACACACACACACACATACACATACATACACACACACATACAAACATACACTGCCATACACATAAACAAAAAATAATGTTTGTTACTCTCTTGTCATGAATTTTGTTGTTGATGTTGTTGAATTTGTTTAGCATTTTGTGTTAGCTGGTTGGTAATTCTAGTAATAATTACGTATTTTGCAAATCTGAGTTGGTTAAATTTTTGTCATGCAAACATATTTTGTTCCAGTTTATTTTTCTGTTGACGACTTCTCGGGCTAAAGTGAAGTTTTGAGGTTATTTATTGTGATACTACTCTCTTGGTGGGATTTTGTCAAGGTAGTCCTAGGTACCAAAACCTTAAATCTAACTTTGTTGCTTTAGCTCTAACTCTTGTTCAGATTACTTGTTTATTGTACGGTTATAACTTTGATGCATTGTTTATAGAACACCATACTTATTGGCCCGTTTATGTTTCTGTATACCTTCCTTTTAAATAAGAGAACCATTAGAGCATTTATCCATGCACGTTTTACATCTGATTTATACAAGAATTTTGTTATACAGTATTCGAAAAAATTTCCTCCATCTGCCATTTTTCGTTGAAATTTGCAATTTCTCTTATTGTTATATCTTCTGAGCATATATTATTCATAATTATTTGGTCGCCTTCTTTTTTTGCTAGATCTAAGTAGTCTGCTATATTCTTATAAAACGTCTTGTAATTTTTCTTTTAAAATTGTTTAGTATATTTAATAGTTTGGTAATTTTTGTTTTTTATTTTCTAAGCAATTCTTCATAGATTATCTTTTCGAGTTTTAAATTTTTAGTTTTGTATCGATTAACAATTTTGCTCTTACAATTCAATTATTTTGTTATTACCATTAAATGCTTCTAATACATAAAGTGTTCAGTATATTCACATCATATGTAATGTTTTTATTGCTAATGAAATCTTGCTCATTCTTCAATCGTCTATTTGGACTTCCTCATGTTCTTGTCCGGCTGTGAAAAATTTGGAGTAGATATGCGTGTTATTTTACCCTGGTAACAATTTTTGTAATTTTTGTTATATTTTAAGTTTACTTTGTTTTTCTTATACAGGACGACGATCTAAAATAATTAGGCAAGCAGGAAATCAAAAAAGAATAATTTTACATGTAAAATCCTTATGTTCGGTAGAGTCGCTCACTACTGTATATACTAGTATGCAGTTTTATTGGTCTTTTATTTTCAAACTTATATCTGCCACTAAAAAATTAAAACAATAATAACAAATCAATTCAATCACAGAGAATTAGAATTGAAAATTTTAGAATTACTTTCGATTAGTTTCAGTGTCGTGTAGTATTTGACTAGACTATTTTTCATTGATTAATAGTTTTATATTAAAAAAAAAATAAGTCGAGTATAAATTTGTTGTTCTGTCTTGGATTAACAGAACTTCCTGCTCTTAATTGATTAAACAGCTTCAAAACCGACTTAATACTAGTTAATGTGTATTTGGTACTTTTTTTTCACTTCATCATCAGTAATATTACTGATTTTTTCTGAACTAGATATTTTTATTTCAAAAATAGACCAATTCAAAGTAACTATTTTTAATTCCACTTAATTCCTATGTTTCAATTTTTACATTGTTTTCGTTACAACGTATCAACAGAAAATTATTCTCAGTATAAAAAAATTAAATTCTCAATATAATATTGATCTTATTGGTGATATTATAACAGGTAAAGGGAATTTGCATTCATGCTTTTGGTTTGTAGAAAAATAAAAAATAGTCGTACTAAATTATTAATATAATAATTAATCTAATTATAGTATTATGGATTGTAACTAAAATATATTTAATAACATTAAAAGTGACAATTTGTCTAAAGTATTTGTATAAAAAAATAGTAGTACTTAAATACTTAACCAAAAACATGTATTCCTTTTGGTAATATATTTTATTTCTTCAGCACTTCTAAATAAAACTGTTGCATTTTGAAGTAAAACTTGTACAGGCGCAATTAGTTTTCAAGACCAAATTTATCGTCACACGAATCTATCTCAATTCCACTCATCAATTTTATATCTTATCTCTTTCTTGCGTCAAGTGCATGTGAACTAATTAATACTTTTTATAAAAATTGTAAAAAATGTTAAACTTCAGCTGTGTGGTTCGACACATTTTTTTGTTAAGTAATTATTTTGTTAATATGTTCATGTTGTGTACTGGTTGCGGCTAACAGGTATAATGGTTGCAAAAGTGTTGAATCAATAGAACATTATTGCAAACACAAATTTACGAGGTTCTCATAGAGTTTTAATAAATGGCGTCTACAAGTGCTATATAAAAATAATTTTTTACTTTTATTCTACGATAAAATAAAGCAGCTTTTGCGTTTTGATGATGATGCATAAATATTGTGTTTTTTTTTGAAGTTGTAGAAAATCATTATTTAGTGAATCGTAAAAAGCTTTTCAAGGCATGCATATTACAGATGCAGCTCATTTATAAATTTTGTGCATTAATTATAGTATAAAACGATTAATAATAGAATATTTCTCAATTTATTACGTATAAATGTTAAGCAAAAATTAATAACGCAAAATATTTCTCATTGTGAGAAAACCTACCCTTAAAATTGCACATATTATTATTTAAAATAATTATAAATAATATATATTAGTCGGCAGTACGGCAGAAAGGATATATACGATTAACATCGATACGTATAGGTAAACAGCTTATGCCGTGGTCCGTGCTTGGATGGGTGTCCGAGGGCGCAGTGTCCTTGCTAGAACTAGCTCCACTGTCCCATGCC
>JARJEC010072166.1:0-10135 GCA_030264575.1 Tachinus sp. AB-2021 | reverse complement strand
TCATAATTATTATTTGCTTATTTGTACCTTTTATCAATCACTAACATGAATAAAAAAAATGAGTTGATAACAGAACAATCTCTGCACATGCAGGC
This sequence comes from Tachinus sp. AB-2021, assembly GCA_030264575.1. NCBI lineage: Eukaryota > Metazoa > Arthropoda > Insecta > Coleoptera > Staphylinidae > Tachinus > Tachinus sp. AB-2021. The sequence goes on along the minus strand of JARJEC010072166.1, from coordinate 10,040 downwards.
ATACATTCATACATACATACATAACTATTTGCTAATTGTAATTTTATATAAGCAAATATTATTTTTTGTATCTTACAGGTAGCCGTACCTGACGTCGTGGATGCTGCCAAAGACGCCGATATTTTAATATTCGTAGTGCCACATCAATTTATACGCACGCTTTGTGCGACTCTCTTAGGTAAAATTAAACCCACAGCAATAGGATTATCACTAATTAAGGTAATTTATTAAATAATTTTGTACGGATTGAATCATTTTGTTATATTTAGGGTTTTGATCAAAAAGAGGGTGGCGGTATTGAATTAATATCACACATAATTACAAGGACACTCAAAATTCAGTGTGCCGTACTGATGGGTGCTAATCTTGCCGGAGAAGTTGCAGATGAAAAATTCTGCGAGACAACGATCGGTTGCAGAGATTCCCATTTAGCACCGCTTCTACGTGACGTTATTCAAACGGATTACTTCCGCGTTGTGGTTGTTGACGATGAAGATGCGGTTGAAATTTGTGGAGCTCTTAAGGTAAACTTCAAAAATTAAATAAAATATAGTTATAATTCTAAAGATTATTTTTAGAATATAGTAGCCTGTGGTGCTGGTTTTGTCGATGGGTTGGGATTGGGAGATAACACAAAAGCTGCCGTTATTCGGTTAGGTTTAATGGAGATGATTAAGTTTGTTGATGTTTTCTATCCTGGTTGTAAATTATCCACTTTCTTTGAGAGTTGTGGTGTTGCTGATTTGATAACTACTTGCTATGGCGGCAGGAACCGTAAAGTTACGGAGGCATTTGTAAAAACTGGCAAAACTATTATAGAATTGGAAGGTGATCTTCTGAATGGGCAGAAATTACAGGGACCAATTACTGCTGAAGAAGTCAATTACATGCTTATATCGAAAGGAATGGAAGAAAGGTACATTTGATTTGATTTATTTTTTTATTAATAATCAGATTACCATCGACAAATCAAATGAAAATCTAAAAAGTGCATTTTGGGTGTTTTTATTAGCTAAAACTTCAGTGATATAAGTCAATATCGTTTACAATAAATATCACTTTCCAGCTAACAGAGTGACGTTTTTATGTGACAATTTGCTCATTTCGAAATATTATTATCCCATAGATATCATTTTGGAAGTATTAACTATTTTACAATTTATCATTAAAATTCTTGAAATTTTAGGTTACAATACCATTTGTTTTTTGAAAGTAACAGACTGATTAAAATGTCTTTTTCAATAGCTACGCTCTATGTCATAATACGACGTCAATTATACGTCAACTATACCTCATCAATTCGTCACATGTGTGACGTACTCGACGTGAAATATGGATTCAAAAAGTCATCATTTTGCTAGTTAGGTTGAACAGATTTTCTATGTCATAATACGATGTCAATTATACGTCAACTAGACTTCATAAATTCGTAACATGTGTGACATACTCGACCTGAAATATGGATTCAAAAAGTCATCATTTTGCTAGTTAGGTTGAACAGATTTTGATTAAAATTTTATAACATTTTGATTTGATTGAGTATGTAAATTATCTTAGCATATTTACAGATTTCCATTGTTTACTGCAATACACAAGATTTGTGTTGGTCAACTGAAACCACAACAACTCATCAACTGCATAAAGAATCATCCGGAACACATGTAAGTCTTGGTTTGACTTGATTGTATTGAGTTTCATGGTTTAATTTTAGCAGCTTTTTATTAGTTGAAAACATTTTTATTCTTGCATTACTTAACTTTTTTAACTAGTTAGCATTTTATATTTTAATTTTATTGACACCTTTTAGATTTGTTATTTGTTGTTATTGTTAAAATTAGGCATATGTTTTTTGTTACATCGTGTATTTATATTGTTTAGAATATCTTTTAATTGGATCCTACAATATTTCATGCATATATTATTATTATAGTAGTTCTGTAAGAGATTTTACGTTGAAGGATGTTATTGGAACATTCAAATGAACTCAAAATAAAAGATATATTTCACAATTCGCCTACCGGGGAGGTTTTGGTTTTAAAGACAAAATGTATAGCATAAGGGAGATGATGACTGTCAATGCAAGTAGAATTTGCAATAGTTTTAATCAAAATTTGAATTAAAGATTAAATGGAAAGATATGCAACAGCTTTTCAAATGTTACTAAATAGCATTTATTGAGATGTTTATATTTATTAAAATATGTATAATCAGACCTTATTAAGTATGTTCTTACGTTATTATTTGTGTTCACATAAATCAAATCAATACTACTTAGTCAAATCAAGTTCTGTGAACTTAAAAACCGATATTGGAAATGAAATGACTGACCTAAATTAAATTTTAATTTTAAATTTGATTTATATATATATATATATATATATATATATATATATAAATATATATAAATATAATTTTCCCTTACTTAAATTGATTATTATGTTGATGTTTAGTATAAAACAATTTTTACAATTGATATTGTATACAAATATACATCATAAATTAACAGCAATGGTAAACAGTTAATGGTGTTGGCCGTGCAAAGTATTACTATGCACTAATCTGTATGTGAGATTAGTGCAGTTACAGTGAGTGCAGTTGTATGGTAGTATAGAACGTTTGCCTTATGTATAAAAACGTAAGTGTTCAAATTGAGAAAAGTGCAGTTGTATTGGAGTGCAGAAACTAATGTCCATGTTTTCTACACCACACTACAACTGACTACGCTGCATACTTTCTTTTACTAACACATTTGATTTATTTTATTATATTGAACGCCATTGTCATTTAGCGAAGATCTTGTTAATGACATAACAATAAACTTAAAAAGTTCTGAGTATAACTCTTGACTATGGAAAGTTGACATTTCAATAAGAATTTTATTTTTTATAAAGTCACCCTATTTTGACTTTCTTTGTTTACTTGACCATCTATTTACTTGAAACATCTCCATTTTTGTTATACCAATGTCACAATACTTTTAAAATAAAATAAATATATTTAGAAAAAAAAATTTAATTTAAATTTAGAAGCAATTTATTAAATTTATTTTTATTGAGCAAGTCAGCAAAAATGTGAAATTATTCTACCATAAAGAATTTATAATAACACATGCATATTTCTATAAGTCATTAATTAATTAGTTATTTAATCAAACTTAACATTTATTGATCTAATTTAATTACTGATACATATAACTAATTGGTGGGCGGAAAAATCATTTTATAATATTTTACTATAGTTCATTTAATAACCAGGAAGATGTTTTTGAAATCACACGAATAAGTTGTATAAGTTGCGAATGAGTTGCGTATTCTTAAAACGCTAAAATGAATCTGATACATTTTTACAGCTTCTATCTAGGTAGTGACCTAAATACGAAAATATAAGTATAATGGTGGAATAGCTCAAAACTGAATGACTATGCGGCATAAATATTGATTTTTTAAAAATTTATGTTGACAAATTTAATTAACGTGGATATTAAGATTTAATTATTTTATTAACTTTGAATATACATATATCTTTTTGAAAATATATTTAAAAAAAAAATTGTTTTCCAGCAATGCGATTGAACGGTTTTTAATAGGCGACTGTGTAGAAAAACAAAAGGATATAGAGTAATTATTACCTAAAAGCTTTAAATACAGTTTTGAAATTTACCATAACTGATCTGATATAATCTTTGTTTATCAAATTTATCTCTTCACGAATCCTTTCTTTTTATGCAATAACTGCATCGGGACGAGTAGACTAAAATTTAAGCTTTAGGTATTCATGTAATTTTCAAACTTTGAAATTAAGCGATTCGAAAACATGCGCTGTAAAACGGCAAAGCAAACTTAGTATTGTTGACATTGAACCAGATGTCATCTTGACTCATTTTTTGCAATTCCACATTCACAAATGTTTTCAGGGTCTCGACATACTGAACTGAATTGAGTGTAATGAGGTGGCCGTTATCTTAAAGAAAACTATGTTCGTATTACACCACATAAAGTAGATTTTTATGGATTTCCTTTAGGTTGTGTTTTGTACAGATCCCGTTCTGTATATTAACATATCCATGAAGATGTAAGATTTGTTGCAAACTTTGCTCTGAAATTTATAATGCAATCAATTGTCGAATTGCAGAACGATTTCGATTTTTTTCAACCGCTATTTGTACTATTTCAACATTTCCACGTGTATGAAATAAACGGGTACGACCGACAAATTTTGAGCTTACACATTGATCAATAAGATACATCAATTTTATTACTATTTCACGTTTGTCAATTATTATGTAAAAGATGCAACTTTCATAGAAAAGACAATCAGCACCGGCTATACCGTAAAAAATCCTGTTAATTAGAATAACTCGCAAAAACACACACACCACTATATATATATATATATATATATATATATATATAATTTATTAAGTCAAATAAGCAGTTCAAGTGGCTCAGTAGTTAATGTATTGACTGCTGTTCTAAGGGTTACCGATTTGAATGCGAACGAACACCTTCCTTTAAATGGGAACAAATTTTTTTTTCTGTACTGTCTAGATGTTGCGTACATGTTAATGAACCCAATAAGTTGGAATTCCTGAATTGGTGGCAAAATTCACAGATGTTACCTCTTGCATCGGTTCAAAGATAGAAATAAACCGATGTTAAATAAATTAAAAATCAAACAAATAAGCATTGCTTCCATAGCAACCTATTAAAAACCGTCCAGTCTGACCTTGTATTTATGAAAATTGAATAAAATCTTAAAAATTTGTTAAAAAGCGACTTATGGAGAATTTTTTTATCAATAATACCATTTAAGCAGGCATTGCTTTCACGTTTTTGAATAATGTTCTCAAACGTAAACGTGACATTTTGCATTGTAGATTAGGTTAGGTTATGTTTAGGACGGGGCAGTTTATTCCCAGAAAACAGCAGAAAGACAAGATGGGGCCGAGAATTTTAGGCATCATGTATAAATAAACCAGATAGTAGTGGAAGCATCGGTAGGCTGCACGTTAGAGTAGCATCCAAGAATAACTATAGCATATACTATGTACAAGAATCACTTAAGAATTAATGAAGACTTCCAAATACTAAAATTGTGTATTCATCGTGTTTACATATAAACTGTAGGAGAACATCAAAAACCAATAGATAATGTTTTTAAAATAATGTGTTTTCTATACTTAAGATGCACAAATGAGAAAACAAAACTCATGTGAACAGTATCAGTTAATGTCAAATGAAAAATAATGTTATTTGAAAGCACTATGATTGTTTGTTTTCCCCATTGTAACAGATACAGAATTAACAACAGATGTCAGCAACTTTGCTCATTTTCTCCTATATAGAAGTTTCGTATATATTTTAATGCAACTTTAAATTATAACAACTAACTAACATTTGCCCTGTCTATAAACGGTTTTAGCAAATCATAATAACATATTTTTCCGCCCTTATTGCTAAATAGACTATAGCATGAAATAAGGTCTTGGCTTTACAACTGTAGCACTTACGGTATGCATTGAAAGTTTATGTATGAAATTATAACAAATTCTTTCCAGAGTAAAATCAGCTTGATTCTTTGATCAATCCTCGATCATAAAATCATTTAATGTATACAAAAAATATGTGTAGTCCTAGTTCGTTACAATTATATTTTGTTATGTTTGTTATTTAGAGTGACCCTGTTATTGTTTAATTAATTAAGTATCTAATAACCCTTTTATTAATTCTAAAATTGTAGTAAAAGTTCAGAGTGGTGGTAGTATTACCAAAGTATTTTTTTAATGTGTTTAGATTATTTTTAAAATATGAAAGACAAAATTGATGTAAAATATATTTTATATGGAATTTACAAACTTTTTTCAATATACATTTTTACCTATTACTGCATGCTACTTTGACATCATCATTTTGTCATCTTATATAATATACTACGTATTTCTGGATTGAATATTAAAAATAATATAAGAGTTAGGATTAAAGTTTTGGTTTTTATGAATTAAAATTAAATTTATTTTATATACTTACTATAAATTTGCACATGTTATAAGTTATTTTTATCTTTAATTGAAGAATTTTTTTAATATGCTTTACACTGTTCGACCTTTACCACATGAAAAAAAAATTAATTGATGGCAACCCCTACTTTCTTTTCATGATCGATCTTCAAAAATCACAAAATTTGATTGCGAGACTTTTTGCTATAGACATTTTTTTTTGTTTGTTATGTAATATTTTTAGATATAAGTGAAAGAAGGGTTTGTATTGAAACGGTCTAATCATCTTATACTGGTTTAAGCCCAGTCGAAAACGGTTCCGATTAGACTGCCCAGATAATGAATTTTCAAAAATCTGGGATCAACAGGATTCCTACTACGGCAAAATTATTTAGAAAAATTGCAGTTATTTTTATTTTGCTCTTGAAAATGAGAATAACCACAATTTTCGTTCTTAAAGAAAAAATCAGTTTGCTTATTTTATTTGACATCTTATTTTTTGACAAACGTGGCAAGGGATGGGTATTTATAGCAACCAATTTTGATTGATTGTTACTTAGTTTGAATTACGGAGATTTATAGTAGGAATTAAAAAACGAGCCAGGAACTCTCTAGGATCTCACCGAAAAAGTTTTTATACCATACCTGTAATAAATAATGTAAGGCAAAACTTAACAAAACGTTATTGTCATTCTTTTATTAAAATTCAGTTGTTTAATAAGAAACAATATGTATTCATCAAAATTAGTTATTTATTATTAATTCACGACTTAAAAAATATCTTTGCAGTTAGGTGCAAGGAAGCATAATTAAAATTTAAAAAAGTTCTGCACTAAACTATATCGTAGCAGGAATTTTTGTAAAATATTTTTTTTGACAATACGATCCCAGAGTATGGTATCTAAACGTGGCAAGTTTATTTTGCTTTGCAAAGACCAGCTCTTTCGAAAAGTATCAAAAGATTCGAAAAGTGTTCACTTAAATAATTAAGCAATTGTATTTTTAACTGAATATAATTTGATATGATTTTTTGCATTTAAACTAACAAAAAAATAATAATAAAAATCTTTATGGTGGAAATTCAAAAATTAATTTTAAATTCAATCCAGATGTACACTTGTAAAACTTTTATTTAGAAAATTCCTTACTTCATCTTGCAATTAGTTACTTAAACAAAGCTTGTATTCTTTAAATACACTGTTGACACTGCATTATTACTATTACGTTTAAGTTTGCACAATTCAAGTTTGTATAAATCTGCAAAAAACGAAATCAAAACTACTACTCTGAAACAATGTGCTTTTATTCTATATTAGCAAAAAATTGTTTTCAGATATGTTTTACTGTTTTTGCATGATTTGTACAAAGTCAAATTGACCTGGACAATCTTAATATCATAAGAATCATAAACTAATAATAAATTATCATTTCAGATATATACCTAAATTTATATCATTCATATGATCAAGAATTCGATATCATTATCATTGTCTAATACGAGCAGTTTTTTATGTCCTGAAATGTAGTATTTTGAACCAAATAAAATCGTACCTATTCATCTCCAATTAACAATTTTGTTTCAGGGATACTCAAATGCAAAGAAAAGCGAAACTTTAATGTTGTTTAATTAATCATTTTAAGTTTAACTAATTAATAAGGCCAAAACAAAGTTTTTATATATGTATACATTACAACTAATAGATTTTTTGTGATCGTTTTATATTAATTTTTAATAAACGATTATTGCATTTTATGTTGTATTTTTGTATTGAAAATATAATCTTGCACGTAAGTATATGTCTAGGGTTAATAAAATTATTATGGGAATACTAATGAATACAGTGTTAATTTTATTTGCAAATATTCATTTCGATTATGTTTCAGGTGTAGAGTAGCTCCTACTAAAGATGAGCCCGATGCTGAATCTGTACAAAGTTAATTTAATTAATTATTTTGGTCAGATATAATATAATTGTATCAATTATTTCTTCATAAATATAGTTTTATGTCATTTAATTATCGCAGTCACTGCTATTCTATCTATCCCAATCACAAAATAATACTAATGTTAAATTTTATAATAAAGCGGTGAAAAATATAAATTTAAATTTTACCACACTATGTCTTACAGTGGTAAAAACACCCAATTTAACTGGACATTGCTTAAAAATCATATAAAACCATTGAAATCAATTGAAATTTGTTTACGATATATTTATTAAACCCTTAAAATGTGTATTGATATATTGAATGTAGATTTTAGCTTGTATTTGTCAATTCTATAAGATGTATCCGTGCAATGATTTATTAAAAATGGACATAATGATATATCATATGTAGAAAATATAAATACTTTACTTTAAAAGCAAGGTTTGACCACCATATAACCTAACCAAAAAATACTACACAGAAACAGGAGAAAATTCATAGAAATTAAACAAACAGTTTAAAAAACAATAAACTGAAGAAATTGCTCTTACAAAAAATCATATAAAAAATATAATTTAACAATGATTCTCTAAAAACATTACAACTAAAAAAATTAACACTTAAAGCTATAAAAGAAAGCCAAGAAAGATTTTGTTTATTTGTTTTATATTGTAGTATTTGCCAATTTAATTTTAAAACTAGAAATAAATTTATTGTAATGTATATCTTTGCAACCATTTGTTATTTATACTGAGCGTTTTTTTATCATACACCATAGGGATTTACATACTAAAAATTTCATTGGCTGTTAATGGATTTTTAGAGCAAATTTTCACATAATTTTTGGTATACTGTAAATTTAGATTGTCTGACATGTATTTTTAATCCATTCGGGGTAGGAGCTAGGAGCATTAACAAAGTTTGAACATATTGAACTGCGGAATGCGCTCAGACTCCGTGATTAAAAAAAGTAAATTAAAAATAATACTAAATATTAAATAATACTCTTCATGTTTGAGAATAAGAATGCGTTAGTTTTGAATAATATTAAATAATAGCAAAGACATTTTCTAATAAATAGAATGTCGCTTGCCTTGCTAGCCAGACGCAGTCTGATACCGTTTTCGATATAATGCACTAGCTCTGCCCGTCGCTGACATCAAGGTCAAATTAGTGTTCGATATACGTACCGACAGACACGAAGCTCAAACTTTGTGCCGTTTTCCAGCAGGAGCACTTTACCTCGTGCGACTTTCAGTGCCAGTAAAAATGGCGGAATGTTTTGAAATGGGTGATCAACAAATATTGTTATTATGGAGTTTATTATCCTCCGTTACCACTACCCGATAATGTAATTGTACAGAAATTGTTTAAATAATAAAAGGAAAAGATTTTAAACTAAAAATATTGTGGAAATTATCAAAGAAATTATTTTTTGTCATATTTTTCAAATACGTTTATGCAAATATGTAATCATCTATAAAATATATATTTATTTCGTTTATATAATTTTTTATTAACTTTACATACTCTGTATGTTATAGTATATATTATCAAACATCACCTTCAGATATATGTTTTCTATAATTGATCATTTATTTTAAAATTAGGTAGAAGGTTATGTACATCGAAAAGGTTTTATTTGTGATATAATAAACAATCTGTTCGGTATTTTTACATAACAAATAAACAACCTGTTCATTTCATCATTATGTATTAAAAGTTAAAAAAGAGGGAAAATCTAGCACCGAACGTTATAGTTGTGTTCAATTTAAAATAACAGAATGCTCCAGCTGTATGCAGCGGTTTACGGTCAGTGTTTGCACCGAATTTGTGCGTTTAAATCGAAAATTCTACTAGATTACTACAGACCAAAAGTTTTATCTCGAGACTTTAACCGGAACGGTGAAGTCTGTAGTTTTGAACCTCCACGGATTAATACCGTTTTCGATATAATGCACTAGTTCTAGCCTCCGCTACCATCAAGGTCAAATTCGTGTTCGATATACTAGTGCAGTTTTGATATTTATCGTGCTGACGTGTTCCATATACCTTGCGACACGCATAAAGCTCGAACTTTGTGCTGTTTTGCAGCACGAAGTACTTTAGCTCGTGC
>JARJEC010072157.1:0-13876 GCA_030264575.1 Tachinus sp. AB-2021 | reverse complement strand
TTATTATTTTCTCAATTTAAAAGTTTGAATTTATCGAACAGTATTTTCAGGTAAATTCCGTGTGCATATATATTTTGCGACATTTCGGTCCCTATCAGTATGGGACCTACTTCTTGCCTCTGATTACGTTATAGCACATCCGCTTCTGCAAAAGAATTTACTAGAAAGTTTCAGACGTGTAAAAAATATATACGATATAATGATGTTGGTTGCGAGTGACGCGCTCGCTTTAGTGACTGTTTCGTGGTTTCTAGAGCGGTGTTGTCTTTAATTAATTATCTAGTTTTTTATATATATATATTTTAAAACTGCGACAAAACAACGCGGTAAATATGCGAGATCCAAAAGCAAATATTTTCATTAGTGTCCGTGCGGTGGGATCGATTAAAAAAAAGTTTGTGCTGTTTATTTAATATTTCATAAAACGCGAGCGAAGCGAAAATGGAACCTGCGCTTTGAGGCAATTGAGTGCTAGTCTTTCAATTGATAATTAGTTGTGTATGGTATTAATGGAAAGGTAATTGTTGTGAGGTAAGTAGAGGTAGAAGCAGATGAGTGCAATCATCGTCAGGCAACGTGTTTAGACACATTAGCGAGTGTTACGTAATAAGGGTAACTACCCCGTAGCACAACTGCGCGTGGAATCCTGCAGATCAATAAAAGTACGCATCTCTGGTCCGGGCAAGCACATGCCAGATGCTTGTGTCAGTAATAGTCAGTATGAACCGTTAGTGTCTCGTGAAGCGTCGCACCTGGACGCCATCGTCGTGGCGTCGCGTTCTCTAGGCCATGCGGGGCAATGACACCGCCTCCCAACGCCGAGGAAGACTTGGCTGCGGCGGGGAAGTGGCTAGAAACAAACCAGGACCTGGTGGAAACGTGGTTACGCGAACATGCCACCCACGAATTCAAACAAAGGGTGCAGAAAGCATGCACGACAGTCATCCCCAAACGCACCTCGATCACCTCTGATCTCTTCCAACTTTGGTTGGCAACATCCCCAAACAAACACGACCAGCATCAGAATGCCCGTCCACGACGTGACCTTGAATCCATGGAGGAGTCAGAACTCTTCATGGAACTCATCCGCGACATCGCAAACGAACTCAACATTGACGTGCTTTGCCATAAGATATTGAAAAACGTAAGCATTTTAACCCATGCCGATCGCGGATCCCTGTTTCTATCCAGAGGAACTGCAGACGATAAATACCTGGTGGCGAAGCTTTTTGATGTCCGGCACGATACCGAACTCGAAGAAGCGGTCAAGCTAACAAGAAATGAAGAAATCCGCATCCCCTTTGGCGTAGGCATTGCTGGCACGGTGGCACAAACCAAGTCCTTCATAAATATCACAGACGCCTATAATGTAAGTAAACTTTTTTTCTCGCGCCAAAAATACCGGCGCATATTTTTAGCCGAATAACTAAATATAGCGCCAAACATATCACTCGCAAACAAAACGCTTCGTATCATAATGCTTTATTCATCTCAAAACAATCATTATATGACATGCAAATGTCATTATTTATTAAGATAGCGTTCTATTAAACTTGTTGTTTCAATCCCCTTGCTGTGCAGACGTCACGGTATTTTATTTATCACGCAATACAATATCAAACATTTTAAATAAATTTACCACAAGGTAAAAGCTTAGCTAACATTGCAATTAAATTATAATTGTTATTAATTAGTTAAGTCAAGCATTATTATTATTCCGAGGGGGGTTTTTATGATATAAGAGCAAATGTTTATTCTGCTTCGTATAATTTGTTTTGCCCGTAAAGAACGCAATTACTTTAATATAATATCACATAAATTATTATTGCTTTCGGTATAACGTTTCTCAATAATATTAGTTTCATTAAGTTTGATAACAATGTGGGTTTAATTTAATTGTTGACCAATCTAAACCTATATTCAACTTAGTTTGAAATTTAATGAGATATCTTAGTTAGCTCAAACAAATAGTATCACATTTCATGAACTTTGATCTAATGCAGTATCATATTCACTAATTTTAAGAAAAGTTTAACATTATAATATAATAATAAGATTATTTCTTATAAAAAAAATAAGATAACAAAAAAATACTCAAAAAACGCTATTGCTATTTTAATTCATTGTAATTTGAAAAATTTATAAGCAGAAAAAAATTACAAACTATACGCAATTATAAAGTGTATGAGTATATTTAAAAAGGCTATGAAGTGTTTATTTGTAAATTAATGCAATAAATCCTTACGTAAAGTTGCTAATGACAAAATATTTTATTAATCCAATTATCGCATTAACCGGAAGTAATTTAGTAATACCTTTATTTAGGGCAAATCGTTTTTACATTAATGTCTATTTGGTTATTTTAAGCTATATTGATTTTACTGTTTAATTGTCTTTCATAAAGTTTATACACCTCAAAATAATACTTGTCGAGATATTTACCGTCACACTATCGAATATTTTTAGAAAAATGCTGTTACTTTTAAAAATAGTTTTCATTTGAAATAAGTTTCTCAACTTATTATTAGCTACTTATTTAAAAAATTTTCATCTCCAATTCCAGTTTATTCAGAAGTTTTTTTATAATTTCTTGTAATTTTCTATGTTATTTTTTTACAAATACATTCTTTTTATTATAAAAAAAATCTATATCAATTCTGGTTTAATTGTAACAATATTGAGATTAATATAGCGGGTGGCCCAAGCTGATTTATTTTGTTATTTATGAAGCTAGATAAATGAAATTTATACGAGTGTATATTCATGATAAATGCAATTTATTGTGATATTTGTGAAGTCAGTATCACTTCCGGTTTCTCCGTAAACGACGCTATCTTGTAAATTTTCAATGGACCCATATACTTTTGTGTTGTTATTTTGAATTAGTTTAACAAAGTAAATACAAAAACGTATCGATCAACTTTTATCACCATGGCAACAAAAAAAAACACTTTTTTGTTTTTTAATCTAGGCTGTAAATGGGTAAAAATGGTTTATAACTGATAAAAAAATTACGCAAAAATATAAATTTAGGTTTATGTTGCATTAATGGCCCTCTGCAGGGTTACAAAGCACGCGTTTGTGGTCGTAAAGTCGATTTTTCCAAACGGAACCTCATAGGTCAGTTGTGACTATTCCAGAGAAAATATTTTTTTGCATTCAATATTACCAGACACATAACATTTTATCAAAAAAGTAAATGTCATTGCATCGGAAAAATCGGAAATTTAATTTAGAAAAGTTGGCCATGGCATTGCAAAACAAGTGTCATTATTCATAGGCAACTTTAAAACAAATTCAACTTGCACAAAAAAAGTTGAGGTTTATGTTTGGCATTCGATGGCCAAATTTTTAATTAAATTTCCGATTCAATGGCATTTACTTTAGTTTTTAAATAAAATGTTTTGTGTTTGGTCACTACATGCAGAAAATTATTTTCTCTAGAATCGCAATTAAGCCATGAGGTTACATTTGAAAAAAATTACTTTTCGTCCAAATACTAAAAACGCGTGCTTAGTAACCCTGCAGAGGGCGCCATTAACGCAACATTGGCCTAAATTATATTTTCAAACAATTTTTGATAAGTTTTAAACCAGTTTAATCGATTCGCAGCCTCGTAGATCCAAAAACAAAAATGTGTTTTTTTTTGCAATGGCGGTAAAAGTTAACGATCAATACGTTTTTGTATTTAAATTGTCAAACTAATTCAAAATAACAACAAAAAAGTTTATGGTTCTATTTAAAATTCACAAGATGGCATCGTTTTTGAAATAATCGGAAGTGATACCAACTTCACAAATATAGCAATAAATAACATTTTTGATGAATATACACTTGTATACATTTCATTTGTCTAGCCTCATAAATAACAAAATGAAACAGCCTTGCCTATGGCTTTGGTCACCCGGTATAATATTAAAGCAATTAACTTAGTTCAACGGAATATTTATGTAAAGGAAATATTATATAGTAAGACTGCACATTATTTGAATCATGTGAACTTTAGGAACGTGTTTCTAATAATTTCTGACAGACAGTTGTACAATAAAAATTCCGATTAAAATAACAAACTTGACATTACTTCCAATTAAACCGGAAGAGCTATTACGTTAAAAATAAACAATAAAAAATACAACTTTGGTAATTTTTAAAAATGACCGGCCCAATGAGAGTTAACGCTATTTTTACAAACATTTGCTACATTTTTATTACTTGACTTATTACAAAAATGCAACATAGGAAGACCACCAAAGGCGATGACAAAGCGACTTGCAAAGAAAAAACAATGAATTATATAAAATTAGAATACGCTCTCCTTACTTTTAAAAATAGTTTGGCATGTTAGAAAAAGCGCGCTGCATACGATGTATTCTTGTCCTCTTATTACTATTTAAATTGAATGTACCGCATGCGTATTAAAAAATAGCAATGTTGATACATTGTCTAATATTGAAGCTCATTATTTTTTTGCCAACGCCACTTACGATATTATTCAATAGGAAAAACTGAAAACAATTAGGACATACTTATAACCCGTAGTGAATTGGTAAAGAATGCTAAAGAAGAAGTTCTCAAACATTGTTATTAAAATTTATGTTTGAATTGACCCCATAATCAGGAAACATGTAAAGTAGACTTTGGTAATTTGATAGATAAAATTATTTTGTTGAGCAATTGGAGGTATAAATACGTACGTCATTGCTTAATAATGTACCGTCATGCTAAAAAATTTCACAAATCTGAAGAAATGTGACCAATTTTTTTTACGCACAATCCGAATATATAATAAAAAGGCAGATTTCTGTTTAAAATTTGAAAGTTACCTCTGTTAATCACCTTCTCAAGAGAGTAATGAATAGATTACTAATAATTTGTTGTATGATTGCAATATTTAATAATTCCAGATAAAAAGCACCTGTTCTAATGTTACGCTATTGACTTTACAACTAACTTGCAGCACGCATATTGATGACGCCAATCTTTGAGTCAGCTCTACTCCATACAAAAGTTTAATAATATTATAGTATTGATTTAAAAAATTGCAAACAATTATTAATGCAAGACGCAAAATTAGAATCCAAAACGTTTTCGAAGTGAATTTTTACTCTGCTTGTTGCGCATGTAAAACATGTTTCTCGGTCTAATCAAAAAAGTATAATTTTATCATTTACAAATTTTAAAATTAAAATAAATTGAAGTTCATTATAATTTAGCATATTGTGATTGTATTGATATACATTTATATGTAGTTATCTGGATTTATTTTGCAGTTATATGCATTTGTGCATTTATTTTGATGAATGTATATATAAATACATGTTTTAATCCGTAGATGCCTCATTAGACGTTTTGGACACACGCAATTGCAGTATACCAATCAAATAAAATAGTATTTTGCAAAGCAGTTTGTAGTAAATCGTTGAAGAAAACACTGACTTAATGTTAAAACTTATTTCCAGCATTATTTTAAAATATCTTTTATATTAATAAAAATTGCTGCATCTTTCACAGTAAGTGGTTTTAAAGATGTTTTTCCTCACACCTTACCGCCGGTAAAATGTCTAATAAGAAGGAAATTTCTGTCTCTTATAGGGACCATGTTTATATGCATTATTTCTTCTTCTTTTTTGTTAATAGTTAGCTATTATTTTATTGATAAATACTATTGTGCAGCAATCAGACAAAACCAGATAAATCTATCTTTATAAAAACAAACTTAATGTGAAATATAGTAATTGGGGTAAAATACATTCAAAATTGATGTCAAAACCCAACCAATTGAGCAACAGCAGATGCATTTGCAAAAAACTATAAAATCAATATATGTGGTTTTCACACATGTGTTTATTTTTGTTCAATATTATAATTAATTATTTATATTAGGTTATACGAACGTATTTAATAAAACAATATTTAAACTATTGTCGATATTTCTATATTTAGCAAATAAGCAAAATTAGCAAAAAAAAATTTGCGTTAATCGCCAATAGTTACATTTTTTGCCGCTACCAGCAACGTAAGTTAACCTTACGTTCATAGCAATTTGCATCGTAAGTTGTGCATAAGGTGTGTTTATGAAATTTACTTTGACAACGGAGCGTAAGTAATTTACTTACATTCCTATGAATATAATAAAAATAATAAATGATTATATTGTTGGTGAGCCCTGTAGATAAGCCAGTCACCTTCTGGAACCAGAATAACAAGTCACCTGGCATGTGTTGTTGAGTATATTAGTTGTTTCTTACTTGTAAATAAGTAATTAACTACATTATATCAAGATAATAAAAATTGTATAAATTCCGATAAATGACAAAAATCGTACGAGCTTTGCTTTGCAAACGACAATTTTAGATATCACTTCAAATTATACTAATATAAAATGATTGATATTTATATAATAATCTACTCGGAACGTCGTTCGTACGTAAACAGCCTCGACTCCACCTCGGCCTATAATAATCTTCCTCGAATGTTATAACGTACCTCCTTGTAGCTTAAATAACTATTAAATAAATACGTTCGTATAAACCAATACAAATAATTTAGTATTTTACGTTATAAGTTCTTGTCGAATACAAGAGCAAGTAAAACTATCAGATGTCTCGTATCTTTAAAAGTACTTGCAGATAAATTGCCTAGTAGAAACACTCACCGAAAGTACTTTCAAATGGATTTGCAATGTACTTGCTAGTGTAAACCAGGAATTACAGTACGAGTTAGACATTACGAATGAGACGACGCACAGTGGGAAATAGCGGTCATATGCCTATATCTTCTGTAATAATGTTGATAAAATTAAGATAAAAAAATATTTTAACAAATGCAAACAATGTTTATAACAAACATTACACCTATAATATTTTTACATTTTTTAACTTCAGGTATCTTAGAAAATATTGTTTTTAGTGTAATTATAATTAATATTTTTATTTTGAAATATATTTTGTGTATATAACATTATACTTTAACGATAAATTAAATATACACAAATTTATAAAATATAAATGTATTGTGTAGGTACCAAATTAAGGGAACTATTATATAACCAACCCTTTTACAACTGTTAAACAAAACATCTATAACTCAATATAAAAAAAGTTTGTTTAAGCACTAAAACACTTATTTTATAATTTTGCATAACTTCTAATATTGCAAAACTTTCATAAAAATGCTATGAATAAAAATGTCAAATTATTAAAGCTGTGCCAAAAATGCAAATTAAGATCATTGTTGATTGAATAGCTGATCAAAGTATTATGAATCCAAATTAATTTGTATTATTTACATATTCAAAATTGCATTTTGGTAGCTATTTCCCACTGTGCGACGTTAGGTCCAGTCAAGAATGACTAAACGAGTATTTAAGTACTACCGGACGTGTATCGTACTGCATATAACTTCATATTGGAATTCTTTCTGTTTCTGTTTGACTCAATTTTCTTCGTAGTTTATTTTGATATTTTTGTATTACTATTTTCTACTGGTTGTATACTATTAAAATATTTACTGTAACTATTCTAAGAATAAGCACACCCAACTCATAGATATTATCAGAGAAAAACCCACTAGCAACTGCCGCGTTAATACCCAACTCCTGCACCCCTTAATTAGGTTTTAAATACTTTTATTTTTATATAAATACTGCAAGTTTTACAATAAACATATAGTCGATCTGCACAAGCACAAAAGCAATAACAACATTTGACCGTTTAATTTATTTTGTGAAAAAACCTTGCATTACTTATTTGGAAACAAGAGATTTACAACCACTTGGTTAAGTAATCTAATTTTTCCACAGCCCAAGCGTTAAACTGCCGTTAGGTAAAAAACATTAGTCCTTCGAACCGGATTAAATCAGAAATTCGCAAGCAAGAATTCAACCATCGTAACCGGAGTCGATTACTGTGGACCATTTACCATAAAATCTGGAAACCGGCGCTCCAAATGTCACACAAAGGCATACGTGGCTTTATTAGTTTGCTTTTTTACGAAAGCAGTTCACATGAAATTTTGACAACTGAAGCATTCTTAAAAGATTTATTGCTAGAAGAGGCATTGTGAGCGACATACATAGCGACCGACAATGGTGCAAATTTCATCAGAGCCAAAAACGAAATAAAAAATATTTACCAGTTAATCAAAGATTCAGTAGAAAACATTGCGGGGCGGTCCAATGAAAAAAAATCCAATGGCATTTTATACCACCATTTTATGATTCAAATTCTGTCGGTCTTTTTGAATCTGCAGTCAAGTTTGCTAAAACTCATATGCGAACGGTAGTAGGACACACGAAATTGACATTTGAACAGTTAACAACATTCATTTTCCAAATAGAAGCTGTTCTCAATTCTCGGCCATTGGGCCCACTATAAAATGATCCAAACGATATTCTGTACTTAACGCCCGAGAATTTTTCAATTGGTGATGTTCTTAGCGCACTACGTCAAACAAGCCTAAACCAGAAACGGACGGTAAGCAAAAACAGTTCATATATTGTCTTGTGTCAACTAGCATTACTATTGTTTGCTATATATTTACATTGAAAACATTCATTTATATCAACAACCGAGTCCGGTAAGACTTGCTTAACGTCTTTGAATCACCTACTGGACTAAAATTGATAGAATCACATGCCAGACCGTATAAAGTAAAATCAACTTCCGGCAATATTTTATCTAGTTAGCATATATACTAGATAAAATATTGTCAGAAGTTGACATGTCCAAAGAAGATAACGATAAAAGACAAAAATTGTGATGTCTAGAAGATGATATTTGCGTGTATATGCAAGGCGGTTGGTCATTTATTATCCAGCTAAACTTTCAAAAATATTAAAAAAAAACAATTTTTTTATAACAATTAAGTGGTGGTTGCTATACTATTTGATATTGCATTATAATAAATAAAACAACTTTTTATATATCTTATCACGAAAAATATTTATTAAACCAGGCTAGTTTCGACCAATTACCTGTTCAACATCATACGGTGATAAAAACAAATAATTATTTGTTTCTATCACTATATAAAAAGTTGTTTTATTTTTTATAAAAGTTGCTTGGTTCATTATCAGCTATTAAATTTTANATTGTAAATACTAAAATAAATATCGTAGTTTCAATGAATTATTATGTGATCTTCTAAAAATAAGGAAGATACGACATAGCCTGCTCTAAAATATGTGCACCAAGTTGACAGTTAATATCTTAGTAAGTATTGACCTTAGGCATATAAGTCCTATAAACTATTTAAGGATAATTCAACAAAAAACAAAAAATCTACTTTTATATGGTACCATGGTACATACCAAGGGTTTAGCATTTTAAATAAGTAAATTACAACCTAAATATAGTATTACATTTATAAAAGCGTGCAAAATCTCTCAATTTTCAAAGTGGGTGGATATGGTTTTAAAAACATTTTTACAACTTTGTCAACTTTGACAACCGCCCCACAGTGCCAGCGGACATTCGGCTTTGTTATCAGTAAATGCTTCTCAATAAATAGTGATAACATTCAGCGGCATAAAAACACTTCTAAAAATGTACCTTTCCCTCCCAAATTATATATCTTTAAAATTAGAATATTATAATTATTAAATAATTACTAAAATAAATGTTTTAAAAATTCACCTCGGATGAGGATCGATCCACAACCTTTGGATTTTATGTTCACTGCTCTACCAATTATGCTATAGGTGTATCTCAATTGGCATTGGTTTTATGTTGTACGGCGACTTCAAAGTTAATTTTTAAGAACATCCATTACATGATATTCTTACACATATACAGTTGTGTGTATGTTTAGCCTATGCTAGCAAAATACATACGGAAATTTTCGGCGGTGACCTATATCATACAAATATTGTAAATAATAATAATTTACAATTTAAATTTTTAAATGCAGCCAAAGTTGAAATTGGAATATTAAAATTATTAAATATTTACCACTCCATTACTCCATTTTGAAATAAATGGTTGTGGTTTCGATCCCCATCCGAAGTGAATTTTTGAAACATTTATTTCACAAATGGAGTAATGGCGTAGTAAGTATTTAATAATTATAATATTCTAATTTTAAATTAGGCTCCATTTTAAAATTTAAATTGTAAATAATTATTATTTACAAAATTCGTATGTATCTTTGAGTTTAAAATTGTAATTATTTTACCCTGTGTCACATTCTTTGATAATCCGGACTCATTGCAGTCCCGAAATTAAACTTTACAATATTAAAATACTTTATTGGACTACAATTTTTATAAATTTATAAAAGTAATAGTTACTTTGCCAGCAAGCTTTTTAATTATCGAGATTATTAATCGCCATTAACATGAGTATCGGTTAATTTTTTTTCCATTAATCGATCTGCAAAATTGAAATCATATCTTGTCATGACATACGATTATCAAAATTGCATTGACATTAAACTTGACGTAAAATAATTTAAATCTGTGTACTTAATATTGTAATTTTTGTCATGTTTTTGCAAACAAAATTGCTCGCAGGATGAAATAAAATGTACAATATACGTCCGTAAATGATTTTTCACAATATTCGTTTCAAAATTTTTGCTCCTTTGTCGCCTTGTTCAAAGACATCTGAATCGTTACTGCAAAACCTCATTTGCCGGACTTAAAATATAAATAACCATTTTCCATATGGAATTTTTGTTTAATTTTTTTTCTTCGTATTTTCTAGCAAATGTGAGAATATTTAATTTTAATATTTTTTATTTCAAACAAATACGGATACACTTACTTCGAATTAACTAAAATAATATAAATACATTTTTAACTGGTTGATTTGTATTTGCATGTGAGATAAAAATAATATGAAACTCGTAGTTTAATGTACAAAGCTTTATAACGTAGCGCTTTGTTATGCAAATGTAAGTTCTGATTATTTATCAGATGGATGGATTTATCTGGTTTTGTTTTATTGTGGGTTAAATCTCCACAAAAACGGGGTAAATTCTTACACATTGACTAATAAATTTAATAAAGTTGCAGCAATTCACAAAAATAAAATAAATAATAATAAAAATTGATATTAATTGATCGAAAATAAGAAATTTAGTTATACAACTTCCTATTTTCTTGGCTAATTAAATTATATGTTTACACACCAGCATGAGAAATATAATTTAGTTTATTAAAGAAACATTAATTAGAAATCTCCAAATCAAGATTAGATTTTACAAATGTTTTTAATGGTATCCAGCATTTATATTAATAATAATCAACCTAAAAGAATATTATTACCTAAAATAGACCTAAAAAATTAATTAAGTAATTAAATTATTGATTTATGCAAAAGGGTACTTAAAAATTATGTGCCTTTACATAATAATATAAACAATGTTATCTATTTTTTTTTGATAATTTTCTCAAATAATTATTTTTACAAGGGTAATTACTGAAAAAAGGTATTTTTTCAAAGATTAATAATTGGATAAATTTACTTACTAAATTGATAATAATATTTCTCAATCATTTCGATTTATATTGTGATCTACAACAAGCGTAGTTAAATGTAGCACTTGCAAAGCTTTTGCGAATAATTACCATGCCACTCATTCTTTTCTAACCGGCACTTGTGCTACCCTCTTTGAATTCTGCTGAAGTGAAGTGGGCGCGAGAGGCTGTTATAAAACGCTTGCTTTAAAATGTTCATCTATTTCTCTATTATCTTTGGAGATTGTTTTTTATTGAGGTACCACGAAGATGATTTTTGGTTGTGGGGTTTATCGAGTACAGTGTGACGATATTAAATTTTCGATTTATTTTATGATAAAAAAATACTCCATAACATTTTTTACGGCATGAATGAAGTACATAAAAAAGAAAATTTATTATATACTTCTAGTAATAATAAAAAAAAAATGTTTCATGTGTCTAATAAAATTATAGAATATGTGTGAACCACATAGAAAAGGTTTATTTAGTTAATTAAGTATATTGAATGAATTACTATTTATTCCAAAAAATGTTGAATATTGATTTTATTATTTGCTCAAAAATACAAAGTCTTCATTAAGTTAGCCTGTAATAATCAATATAATAATCAAAAAGAATTGTTAAAATATATATTATTATTTAATTAAAACCGTTATTTCACTACCTATAATAGCTATTTTTAGTACAAGTGAGTAAAGTGCATCATTTAATCACAAGCCCAACAATTTTGCGCACGAGCCGCGAAGCGGTGAGTACCCCAATTAGACGAGTGATCAAACCACTTTAGTTATATGTATTAAACCTGATTGTTTTCAGTAAAAATACAATATATTTTTGTTAGTCTCAAATTGTGTAATTTGTTTTTAATAAACCGTACGTTAATTAATCATAAGAAAATAAATTAACAATATATAAATTTCTGAGACAGCAAATGGAGCTTTGCATTTTATGCATATTTTAGAGATTTTAACTAATAATACATATAAAGTTGAATCAGTTATTGTTTTGTGAATGTCAAGATTTTATGATGGTATTGGATATATTGCACAGCCTTATTGTAAGTTATGCACTTTTCAAAGTAACAATTTGAAATTTGAATCAAACATCAACACATCAGACAACTTGCAGGCAACCAACACTTCAAAATGCATTTAATTATAATTTATACTAAAATTCTACATATTTCTAAAAGTAATCTTAAAATGAATTAACATTTATACAAAATCACAGATTATTCTAGGATTGTATTAAAAACAAAAATTACACTAAATTCACAATGAATTTGTCAAGGTCAGTTTTTTTCATGATAATTGGATTTATGTTGGTAAATAAATCAACTTTTTATATATCTTATCTATCACGAAAATATTTATTAAACCGGACTAGTTTCGACTAATTACCTGGTCATCATCATACGGTGATAGAAACAAATATTTGTATATTAAAATGCAATATCATATAGTAAAGGCTACCACCATTCAATTTTCAATATTTATGTTAGTATTAGGTTTTTTTAATGACTTGTGATTAAAACAAATTTTATAGTCACTCCTTTGAGTTGAAGAATGATAACATTTGCTCATTAAAATGGCAAAAATAGTTAATTACTTAAAAGTCATGAAAGTGACACATTGCCGACAAAAAGCTATTTTAAAATACAAGGCACTTTATGCCAAGTCTATTTAAAAATTCCACTGAGGCATTTTGTATAAAATTTTTGCAAAAATCGTAAATTGTAAAACACTAATTAAACAAAAACATTGTTGAATTCGAATTAAATTGAGCAAAACTGAAGTTTGTCAATTTGTTGACTATACAGTTACAAATAAATAATTTAATAATTTAAAAAATTATAAATGTTTTCTAAAGTCTTTACTATACTAGTAAAGGACATGTTTTGCTGCGACATTTGCAAAAAAATATGTTAAGGACTTTAATAAAAATTCTTTGAATGCTATTGCTGTAAAATATTGAGATTTTTTAATAATTTAAATTCGTAAAATAGTTGAAAGGCATTATTAATTGCTTCAATAATTTTGGACTTGATATATTTTTATTTGTTATAATATTATAGGATAACTATATATAAAAACATTAGAAACGGTTCAAATTTCTTTCTCAAATTTCTTTTAATACATTTTAAAGGAAACAATCCATATTTTTTTAAATGTTATATCCATAAATATTGATTTTCTGCAACTAAGTAATTTATATTTTTAGATTTTATTAATCTTCCAATTCTGTTTATCATCAAGCACAATATGCAATATCTTTATGAATAAAATTATTATCCGTGCTATTTATGTACACACACAAAGCTACATTTCCTGGCATCTCAAACACCTAATAAAACTTCAATCCGGCATACAACGGCAAAAAGGTTTCCATTTCCGACACCTTCACCATATTCGTTTT
>JARJEC010072084.1:0-12464 GCA_030264575.1 Tachinus sp. AB-2021 | reverse complement strand
TAGTAGACCAATAGATTTGACTGTAGAAAGCCACTTACCTGCCCAGCTATAGCGCCTT
The DNA here is from genome assembly GCA_030264575.1 of Tachinus sp. AB-2021. NCBI lineage: Eukaryota > Metazoa > Arthropoda > Insecta > Coleoptera > Staphylinidae > Tachinus > Tachinus sp. AB-2021. The sequence continues at coordinate 12,406 of JARJEC010072084.1, read as the reverse complement.
GCAATTATTGGATATTATCTACCCCTACCTGCAATATACCTGCAAATATATTGCAACAAGCAATAAACATTAACTAATTAAATAGATCCTAACCAAACTTACACAACTGACAATTGTCATTTACTTATGGTGCGATATTTTGGAGAACGGGACAGGTAGGGATAATATCCATTAATTTGATGACGCAATAGCTGGGGGGCCGGATGGGTCCCGACAGTTATAAATACTGTACCAATAAATTTAACTATAGTTAAGATATTGCGTTACCCAATTCTTGGATATTATCTCCATCTGTGACGTTCTTGCAAAAATATTGCACCACAGAAAGATTGAGAGTTGTCAATTATTAATTAAGTTAGGTTAGGATTTATTTAAATGACATTTAATGTTTATCGGCTGTTTTAATATATTTACATTGGCATTGCAGGTAGGTATAATATCCAGCAATTGGATGGCGCAATATTTGGGGGGGATAGGGTGGTTCACCATTATTATAAATACTAGACCAATAGATTTGACTATAGTTACTCATTCAACCGTCCAGCTATTATGCCTTGCTGGATATTATCTTCACCTATCATGTTTCTGTAAATATATGCACAATTATTACTGCCTATATCTATAGATCTAAATAATATATGGTAAATACGTTAGTTCAATCAATCTTGTTGAAAATACACGCTCTTGTTGACCAGAATACAATTAAATATGAGCAAACATAATCAAATCTTACGTGAAAGGAAGCCAATTATAAACACAGCAGGTCGTAATCTTTGACTTACGCACAAAAACTACCATCAGAGACAACAAGCAGAGCTATATATTTGCTGTGTGGTGCTGAGTGTAAACGTATAATAACATGCATTTACAAGTATTAAGCAAAAGATGAATATTTAGTATATTTGTTAGTGTAATAATATGTATAAATATAAATTGGTATAATATTTTTTCATTGATCGTTTATTAATGTCAATATTAATTATTTTATTCAAAAATACGTCATTAATTTGACCAACAGTTGAAACCATAGTAACCAGCCCGCCCACCCAACTACCGTGTAATCAAAAAACTGAAAATCAAGCCCACCTAAGATGTTTCTATGAATATAATCACAAAAGAGTGGTCCAATGTATAATTTTTAGATTAACAACTAACTGGGCGGGTGGGTGGGTCACGAATATAAATAATCTGTACCAGCAATTAATATCATATTAACCGCCCAGCTATAGCTTAAGACACCTAAGATGTTTTTATAAATGAATCTGGACCAATAATTGAAACCATAGTAACTCGCCCACCTACCCAACTATTGTGTAATAAAAAAATTGAACGTTAAGCTCACCTAAGATGTTTCTACAAATTTCATAACAAAAGATAGGTTTAAAGTAGAATTCTTGATCATTAAATAGCTGGGTCGGTGGCCGAGTCATGACAAAAATAATAATATTTTTCATTATGTAATTAGTTTTACAATTTTGACATTTTGATTATATTAAGTTGATTAAATTATTTTACGCCAAGTGTTTAATTATTATCAATTAATTTAGATTTTCCAAAATTTTTAAGAAACGATCAACGAAAATATGCTGTAATCAATTCGTATGTTAATGGGCAATTAAAAACCTCAACTGTTAAAGGCATTCCTTATTGCTCATTCGTGATTTAAACAGTCATCTGTTAATCGCATTCATTAAAAAACTAATTGATTAAATAACTGTAGTGATACTGTTTTTGACGCAACATTTAAAAAAATATTCTTATGCAGCCGTTTGCAGAAAAATTGAAATAAATTCTATAAAATAATTTTAAAAAACTTTTATAACATTGCAACATGCATATTTTACTTTAGTTGGATCTGAACTTCCAGAGCCGAGCTAATTCTAAATCTTATATTTATTTACTTTCCTGGCAACCTAAAATATATTTTTAAAGCTTAAACTTTAAAAATATGTTTATTGTCAGTTTATACATACAGAACAATTTGTTCAATATACATCAGAATCTACTGAAAATAAATGATAAACAAAGGTAAAATATATCTAAAAGTTAAATAAACAAATATTTTATTAAAATTCTTAAATCTATTTATTGTGGCTTCAGCCGCAAGGCTACTTATATTAATAATATCAATATACAAATTTTATAATTTTATACATATATTTTATAAACTATACATAAGAATAAAAAAACGTAAACAATTGAAACTCAGCGGTATTGTTTCTCTATTACTTTGAAATTATTTCAAACAATACAATTTAACAGAATGATTTTTTTGCAAATTTTTCATTTAATTGGTAACAATTATAACTAATGTGAATAAATAGTTGCTAATTTATTAAGTATATTTGAAAAAAAAAAATTTTTAAATTACATGAAAAATCATAATTTAATGAGTGAATTAAATTATTTTTTTCATTTTCAAATTATGTTTTCATTGCATAATTTGATTAGTAATAAACACAACTAATGCAAATATATAATTGCTCAACTAAATGAGTATATTACATGCATGTTTTCTTTTAATACAAAAAGTGTAATTTAACGACAAAGCAAAATTTTTCTTTTCATTTGCATTTAATTTTTTCATTGGATAATTTGAAACATAAGTAATGCGAAAAGATATAATTGCTCAATTGATCGAGTATATTTAATAAATGTTTTAAACTTTTTGAAATTAATTCAAAAAGTATAATTTGATGAATAAATGAATTTTTTTTCTCCATTTGCAAATAATGTTTTTTAATTTGATTAGTAACAAACATAACTGAAGCAAATAGACAATTCCTCAAATAATTGAGTATATTTGATACATATTCAAAATTTTATAAATAAATTTCAAAAATAAATTTGAAGTAATAAATTAAATAATAATTTGGAAACTATTTATGATAATTGGCAGGTGACAAATTACCAGTAGCAGTCAATCGGAATTTGATGTTTTTCTCGACTCGTCCACTGAATTGGGGGCAATAAGTTCTGGTGTGAGCCAATTTTCCAGTACTTCCGCAGATATCACATACATGTCGCTTCAGCACAGGACATGTAACTTCGCCCAATCGGTTTTTGGTGCAATGATTCTTGTAGAAATTTGCATGTTCGCCATTTCTCTTGCAGAATTCGCAATGAACTCTAGTTAATTTCTTCTTGGGAGTGCTATTGTGTGCTAGAAAAATTGTTACAATAATTAATCCTGGATTCAAAATAATTACTTAAAAATTGAATGGTGATAGCCTTTACCATGTACTTTTTATACAACTTATCTCAAAAAATATTTATTAGACCGGACTATTTCGACCAATCAATTACCTGGTCATCATACGGTGATAGAAACAAATATATATTTGTTTCCATCAACATAAGATGATGACCAGGTAATAGCTTATAACTATATAACCGTAATGATGACCAAGTAATTGGTCAAAACTAGTAAGTTTTAATAAATATTTTTTGTGATAAAATGTAAATTTTTATTTATTAATTTCTTAATAAAATAAATAAAAACGAGTTTTCCGTTTAAAAAGGTCACTAAAAATATGTATATAATTGGCTAATGAATGATAAATACAAAAATAATTAATAAAATGTTTCAAATAGACTTACAATTGTGAGTAGATGAAGTTTCACTCGATCTTTCTCTAATATAACAATTCGTCATATTTCTATTTAATTCAGAATAATTATTATTGAAATTAAAATTTGTTCGATGGCGTCTAAGGTGATAGTAATCAGATGTTCCGGATGAGTGGGATATATCAGTACTGTATCCACTAGTAGTATGTGGCAAATCCGTAGGTGGACTATTAGTTGATTGAGAACTGGTTTCTTCTGTCATGTTTGTATTACCATCACTTTCTTGTATTTCTAAAGTACTGCCAATGTACATCAAATTAGAAGTACTGTATCTGCTAGTAGTATGTGGCAAATCCGTAGGTGGACTATTAGTTGATTGAGAACTGGTTTCTTCCGTCATTTTTGTATTACCACCACTTTTTTGTTTTTCTAAAGAACTGCCAATGTACATCAAATTACAAGTACCGTATCTGCTATTAGTATGTGGCAAATCCGTAGGTAGATCATTAGTTGATTGGGAACTGGTTTTTTCTGTCATTTCTGTATTACCACCGCTCTCTTGTTTTTCTAAAGGACTGTAAACGTACATCAAATTAGGAGGCAATTGACTTATATAATCATCAAGACGTGGCGGTGGTTTAGATGTTCTTGGCGGACTATCATCGTCATCATCATCATCATCGCTACGGTTAAAATTGCCAGTTGGTGGATAATCATCGACATAATTAGTTGGGACCTTTCCATTGTGAAGAACTTTACGTGCCCTTTCAAACAGAGCAGAGCGAATTGCATAAAATTCTTGATTCATTTCATCTTCTGGCAAACAATTATAGGAAAGTTTCTGTTTTTCTACAATTTCAGGTATACATTTATATCCTTCTTGGATGACATAGTCTCGTTGTTGTTTCATTTGAGAATCCATAAAAGTATTGTGTTCATTGTATTTTGAGTAAGGAATGTCGTCATCTACCTTCCTTTCCCACAGCGTTTTTTCTTGTTTTGTAAGTAAACCGAAATAATCGAAATGAGCTGTAATTATATTTTATATTACTAGAAAATATGTATTCTATTGTCAATTAATTTATATTTAGATTTCAATAACAGAAAAAAATATTAAAATTTTTTTTTCTCGTTTTTCATTTTTTATTATTTGTTTATTTTTTTCCTGTAGGTGCAAGAAAATTCAATTTTCTTCAAATTTAATTTAAATTTTTCAGAATATACATTTTTTTATTTTCTTTGCATTCTCGACAATTAAATAGTCAAATTTGTAAATCTACGTAATATTTTGGAGATAAAAAAGAAATACAAATATTTTGGAATATATCATATTTAAAGTTGATCTTGCATATACCACGTGTTTTATTTTGTTCGAATGAAATTTATACAAATCGACAGAAGCTGGTGGAATTTTTCTCATCCTAATACAGAATGATTTTGCAGCTAGCTCTGAGAAGACCACTATGTGACATCCTCATAGCTAGTTTGACACTTTTAAACACATCTAGCAGATGGACAGTCAATGGGATATTAATACCAAGACCAAGGTGTCTGTCACCTCGATCTTGGTAGTCAAACTTAAAAATAATCAATAAGTACATACAAAACGAGGCATCAAAACCCTAGCCACTGCACCAATACTGGTATGGGAAAAATCCTATACATCTCTCCATTCTCGTAAACTGGAAGTTTAGAGCAATCATATCTAATCTGATGCAGATTGCACTAAACACCTTAGAAAGATAAAAAATTAAAGAAGGACCAGTAAACCCAAGCAAAACAGTGATTGTTTCTTCTGCAAAACAACGAAACACCGAAGACGTAAAACACCAAACTTACTATTCACAGTTACTTAGGAAACGTGTCTGCAAAGGCTCATTGCAATCAAAATAATAGTCGGACGTACTTGAGATTAATTCAAAATATGACCAGACTAAAAAGCAACAGTGGTATTTATATCCATAATCACATAGGCCAAAGTCTAAAGAATGGCATGTTTGCTGAAAACGATAGCAATAAGAACGACACGAATAACATCATAACGTCATAGAATACTATAGCAAATCACTTACGTCATCATGGCCAAAGCAAGGCAAACAGCATATAAACTATAAACTACAGATAAACAAATACAATTCTAATTTTGGGACTTACCAAGTACAACAAACGTGTTGCATGAGAAAAACTAATGACGAAGTCAGACTTCATGAAAGGTTGCGGAATTCAAAGATCTTTTGATGTAGTAATACCATCGCTAGACTAAAGAAACCGATTACTGGGCAATTATAAATAGCGGAGATGACCGATTACCATCATGTCTGACAGCCAAGTAGCAATTCAGGCGTTACGTTTACCAATAATAAAATCTAAATTGGTATTTAATTGCATACAGATTAAAAGCATTAGGTACAAACAACATAAGTCCTTAACAAATACTAAAGTATATAATTAAACGTGAACAGCTGACCATTTAGAAAAAATGGAAGTAACTGCAACATTTATTAGACCAAAACCCGCTTTTGAGATTCCACATAAAACAAAAAAAAATAATCCAATGCAAACTTGCAATGGATCACAGCAACTTGTGGAAAAACTATCAACGGATGAACCACAAGAGTATTCCTAACTAAATTGCAAAGGTTTACAAATCACCAAATACACTGTGGTCTTAACAAGCACTTGCATATATTGAATATACAAGAACACCCACTATGTCGCGGGATGAGAAAAGCCTCCGCAGCATCTGCTGTGCAAATACAAAGCATACAACGCCCAGTTTACTTTGGCAAGCATATGCTGACCAACAAAGAGCTAAACACAATCCCTTTGCAAAAGTGTATGTACTTCATAGAACAAACAAAACTGCTGATGTAAGATGTAAAACATCAAAGATGCACAATAGTACTTCCAGGACCACAGAGCACGGACGCTTAATAAACCATCTCATAGAAAAAATATATTCCAGTTATCTCAAAGACAATCTTGCAAAATTTAAATGGAAACATGTATTTTCTTTTTTGATATTTTGAATTAACTTCAAACACAAAAACGTATTTACCGCCAAACAAAAGTAACAGAAAATGTGGGAAAATATTTATAAAAGTCAGAAAAATATTCTTGCAAAGTTTAAATTTATATTTTACTCTTCTAGATTTTTAAATAGAAAAAATGTAGGACGTACACTTATTTAAAAAAATGTGTACTTCCATGTTTATGCAAACATATTTTAGAAAAATTTTTGCAGATTTTATCTTCCCTAGATATTATCAACAAAAAAACATTCTTAAAAAAAATTTTGTTTTTGTTACAAAACAATTTTAGCAAATGTTACAAAAATATTAATTTTTAAATATTATTATTTATAATTGCATTTTAATAATACCTGATGATATGTACTAGCATTCGAAATTGGTTTAGGTTATCAAAACTTTTGAATATTGTGATTTATACATAAATTGTCCAACAAATCCAAATTTGCAAAAATATACTCCTTTTAACAAAATTTATATTTTACAGTAGTAAAAAATGCAAAAAAATATATCGGCTGTTCTATTTATAACAATAAAACTGGTGTTATTTCCGATTACAACGGGAACGATATTTTACAAAGTTAAATATATAATAATAATTTTACCTAATTATATTAAATTTCAATATTTAAAAAATTATATCAAAATAAAAATAATACAGAGTCCATTTTTGTTTAGCCTGCATAGTGTTAATAAATTTTTAAAAAAATAGTAAAATTTTAAAAAACCAAATTTCTGAAATAAAGTGGTTACACAAAACTAAAAAAAAAAAATTTTAAATATTTATAAAAAATCGATAAAAATTTAAAAATATTAAAAAAATAATTGCAAAATATCTTACAGAAAAAACCTTCTAAGGCCGACTAAAAATGAATAGAACTAGAACAAGTTTTAAGAGTTATTTTATTTATTAGTTCCCCACATTCCTTCGAAGAAGGATCCAAAACGTTGAAATGCAAAAAGTGGGGATAAGAAAATGTCAGTCCGTCCGGACTTTTCTTAGTGTCAGGACAAACTAATAGATGGCGCTACCGTGAACTAATAAAGTGAAGTACTACACTAATGTTCGTTTAAATAGCATTTGTATTTACGGACAATATTGAGATTCCCAACAATTTTAATGAAAGAGAATCATCAACATCACCTGTGACGTCAGCATTACCGTCAGTGGTCTGAAGTCACATACAAATGTACAAATTTGAGTGAGAGTGAGTAAAATAACTATAATGTTCAAAACTCTCCTTGGGACCGCCAAACATTTTTTTAATATTTTTTATATATTAATATTTATAAAATTTTATTGTTATTTTCAAATTATAAACACTCTAATATTTAATTTATATTAATAAATTTACTTTTTTTGAGAATGTCCTAAATTAAAATAGAAAATGACTTGCACAAATAATTTTTCAAAGGCTTTTTCAAAAGCATCCACCGAAAATTGTGGCAAAACAAAAACTCCCAAAACATGTTAATTTTAATTTTGAATTTCAAATAATCATTTAAAATTTTTAAAAGATGCTTATTAGAGGGTGGTGGATGTTTTTCCCACCCTCTCATGTCAACTGTACTTCAAAATATGCCACTCAAAATAAAAATTGACGTTTTGGAAGTTTTTTGTTTTGACTACTTGAAAAAAAAAACATCCTGTATATGTAATGTAGGCAACTTGCTTGCATCGTCTTACAAACTCACTTTCTAAGCTAGGTTTGCAAATTTTACTATTTATTATAATTTTTTTTGAAAATTTTAAGAAAAAAACAAAAAACTTACATTATTCTCAAAAATTTTAATTCAGATTTTAAAAACTTTTCCCAGTTGTTGAATTTATAAAAATAATAACAAATGTAAAAAAAATGGTAAAAATAGAAAAAATTTAAAATGCCCATTGAATGAATTTTTTTGTTAATTTTTGAAAAACAACTCTCAACCGCAAAAATGTCGATACAATTTTTTTAATACATATTGTACTTTTTACAAAATATTTGACAAACTTGAACGTTAAAAGTAATTTTCTGTGAAAGGGAAATTACGCCTAAATACCATTTTTTCAGAATATTTTGATTTAATATTCTCGACTTTTGTTAACCTGCATCCATTAAATTTAAAAAAATAATGAAATAAAAATAAAATATTGTAGACTTAAAAACATTTTTTTAAAGTTAATTGGATAAGTTATAAATTTAAAAAAAAACATTACCTAAAAATGCGCAGTAAAGAATTTTAAAGTTAAAGGGAAATTACGCCTAAATTACCATTTTTTCATAATATTTTGATTTTATATTGTCGACTTTTATGTTAACTTGCATCAATTAAATTTAAAAAAATAATTAAAAGTTTTTTTAAGAATATATTGTAGGCTCAAAAACTTTTTTTTTTAATTAATTGGATATAAGTTTTAAATAGATATTTTGCCAGTAAATTAACAAATATTATTAAACTTTTAATTATTAAGAATTTTAAAGAATATTGAAATAATTTTTAAGGAAGCAAAATAGTTGTTGCAGAATTATTTAATTAAAATAAAAGAATTAAGTAATTAAAAGAATAAAAATATTTTATAATTGACGTTTTGAAAGTTTTTTGTTTCGACTACTTGAAAAAAAAAACATCCTGTATATGTAATGTATGCAACTTGCTTACGTCATCTTACAAACTCAATTTCTAATCTAGATTTACAAATTTTACTATTTATTAAAATTTTTTTTGAAAATTTTAAAGAAAAAAAAGAAAAAACTTACAATTATTCTCAAACATTTGAATTCAGATTTTAAAAAGTTTTCCAAGTTAGAATTTATAAAAATATTTACAAATGTAAAAAAAAATCAAAAATACGGTAAGGATAAAAAAAAATTAAATGCCCATTGAATGAATTTTTTAAATTTTTGAGAAACAACTCTCAACCGCAATAATGTCGATACAATTTTTTTTAAATACATATTGTATTAATTACAAAATATTTGACTTGAACGTTAAAAATAACAATTTTCCGTGAAAGAGAAAATACGGCTAAATTATCATGTTTTCATAATATTTTGATTTAATATTGTCGACTTTTATGTTAACCTGCATCCATTAAATAAAAAAAAGTTAATTTTTTTTTAAATTGTCGGCTTAAAAACTATTTTTTAAATTAACTGGATATAAATTATAAAACAAATTTTACTTAAAAATGCGCAGTAAAAAATTTTATATAAATTTTTGGAGATATTTTTTCCAGTAAATTAACAAATATTATTAAACTTTTAATTATTATGAATTTTAAAGAATATTGAAATAATTTTTAAGAAAACAAAATAGTTTTTGCAGAATCATTTAATTAATATAAAAAAATTAAGTAATTAAAACAATAAAAATATTTTATAATTGACGTTTTGGAAGTTTTTTGTTTCGACTACTTAAAAAAAACATCCTGTATATGTAATGTAGGCAAGTTGCTTACATCATCTTACAAACTCACTTTCTAGGCTAGGTTTACAAATTTTACTATTTATTATAATTTTTTTTTTTTAATTTTGTAGAAAAAAACAAAAAACTTACAATTATTCAAAAATAATTTTAATTCGGATTTTAATAAGTTTTCCAAGTTAGAGTTTATAAAACCAATTACAAATGTAAAAAGAAATTCAAAAATATGGTAAGAATAAAAATTTAAATGAATTTTTTTTAATTTTTGAGAAACAACTCTCAACCGCAATAATGTCGATACATTTTTTTAAAAATACATACTGTACTATTTACAAAATATTTGACAAACTTGAACGTTAAAAATAACAATTTTCTGTGAAAGAAAAATTACGGCTAAATTATGATTTTTTTATCATATTTTGTAAAATATTTAATATTGTCGATATTTATGTTAACCTGCATCCATTAAATGAAAAAAAAAAAATTTGTTTAAAAAAAATTGTCGGCTTAAAAACATTTTTTGTGTGTGGCTTGAGATGTAACTTGCTTACATCGTCTTACAAACTCACTTTCTAAGCTAAGTTTACAAATTTTAGTATTAATTATAATTTTTTTGAAAATTTTGAAGAAAAAAACAAAAAACTTACAATTATTCTGAAAAATTTTAATTCAGATTTTAAAAACTTTTCCCAGTTGTTGAATTTATAAAAATAATTACAAAAGTAATAAAAAAGGGTAAGAATAAAAAAAATTTAAAATGCCCATTGAATGAATTTTTTTGTTAATTTTTGAGAAACAACTCTCAATTGCAAAAATGTCGATACAATTTTGTTTATATATATTGTACTTTTTACAAAATATTAGACAAACTTGAACGTTAAAAATAATTTTCTGTAAACGGGAAATTACGCCTAAATTACCATTTATTCATAATATTTTGATTTAATAGTCTCGACTTTTATGTTAACCAGCATTAATTGAATAAAAAACAAATAATAAAAAAAAATTTAAAAATATTGGAGACTTAAAAACTTTTTTTTTACTTAATTGAATAAAAGTTTGAAATTAAAAATGCGCAGTAAAGAATTTTAAAGTTAAATGGAAATTACGCTTAAATTACGATTTTTTCATAATATTTTTATTGAATATTGTCGACTTTTGTTAACCTGCACGAATTTAATGAAAAAAAAATTTTTTTTTTAAATATTGTAGGCTTAAAAACATTTTTTTTTTAATTAAATGGATGTAAGTTTTAAATTTTAAAAAACATTACTTAAAAATGGTCGGTAAAGAATTTTAACGTTAAAGGGAAATTTCGCCTAAATTGCCATTTTTTCATAATATTTTGATTTAATATTCTCGACTTTTATGTTAAACTGCATCCGTTAAATGAAAAAAAAAAAAATTTTTTTTTTAAATATTGTACTTAAAAACATTTTTTTTTAATTAATTTGATATAAGTTAAAAATTCAAAAAAAACATTACTTAAAAATGCGCATTAAAGAATTTTAAAAAAATTTAAATTAAAAAAAATAATTTTTTTTTTTTAAATATTGTAGACTTAAAAACATTTTTTTTTTAATTAATTGGATATAAAATGAAAATTTAAATAAAAAACATCACATAAAAGTGCGCATTAAAAAATTTAAAAAATTTAAAAACTTAAAAAAAATATTGTAGACTTAAAAACATTTTTTTTTTAATTAATTGGATAATATAAGATTTAAATTTTTTAAAACATTACTTAAAAATGTGCAGTAAAGAATTTTAACGTTAAAGGGAAATTACGCCTAAATTACCATTTTTTCATAGTATTTTGATTTAATATTCTCGACTTTTATGTTAACCTGCATACATTAAATGAAAAAAAAAATATTGTAGNAAGCAATATTATTCATCGACAGTTTGTATTATTGTCACGTTTGAAGTGTCGATTTTATTTCAACATTTTATTAGATTTGACAGATTTACATAATATTTTAGTTAAAATTAAAAGTTATACGTTTGTATATTTATTGAAGTAAATGTTGCTTTATTGCAGACAGTTTATAAATTTTAAAAAGTTTAAAATTAGAGAATTGATTTTAATGATTGCTCTAAGCGGCAACATTCTAATTGTTTTACCCTTCATTAATTAGCCTTTTGACTTCTTAAAAACATTACTAATAAAAATATAACAAATAGAGTTTTTATTATAAAAACTACTAAAACGAATATGCAGAAATTATTTTGTTGTGTTAATTGAAATTTTTCAATATTTCTCGCAACGTTCCAGAAACATAAATGTACTTGAAATTAAAATATTATAATTATTAAATAATTACTACGCCATTACTCTAATTTAAAATAAATGTGAAATAAAACAATTTACTATGTTTTTTATCACGAATTTATTCTCT
>JARJEC010072025.1:0-18254 GCA_030264575.1 Tachinus sp. AB-2021 | reverse complement strand
CTTTTTCCCATTAATGTGTGACACATTTGAAATTCACCAGAAAAAAAATCACGAGTATTTAAAGAATGTAATTTGTTTATTTTGCCGCCATTGGACAGAACAATGACCTTGTTCTAGTTGAAATTATCAATTAAGGTTAAAGGCAATACCTACTTGAAGAGAAGAATTTTATTTAGATTGCCAATTGATTTTAATTGAAACTAATAAAATGCAATGAATTAGGTACAAATTGCGATAAATAAAAAATATGGTCAGAATTTTCAAAAATAAATCACAGTTTTTTTGTTTTTATTGGTAGGTACTTTTAAAATTATTCAATAGAATAAGAAGATTAACATTATCAAATTTAATGCAGAATTTTTCTGACCGTCCACTGAGATATTCGATCATTATACTTTGTTAGAAAGAATTTTTTACTTCAAGTAAATAAAGTTCAGGTTTTTATTGGCCAAACGTCTCAGAATGATACATTTTTGTGTGGAGACTGTTATGACTTTGAAGACACATAGCAGTATCAGCACCATCGTGAAAAATCGAAGAAACCGATGAAATATAGTCAAATTACTTTCAAAGCATTCTATTAAGCACTAAAATTAATACTAAATCAATGTTTAAGAACTTTTTCTGTATATTACACGACGATTCAAAACTGTCCAAACTTTTCAATCAAGACACAGTTTCCTCATTTTTCATCGAATGGTTTATTAATAAAAAAACCAAAAAATTTGGACAGAAACAGATTGAAAATTACAATTTAATGAATTTTCACTTACTATTGGATAATTTTTCAATATTAAGAGAGGTTCTATTTAGGATGCCATTCTTAAGTTTTTATTTAAACACAATTTTGGAGAAAAAAATTTCCACATGTTTACTCTTTCTTTTCCAGCATTTTAGCATTCTTAATTATTATGCCTTCTTGATTTTTATTATATTTAGATTAATTATTATTAATTATTAATTAATTAGATTAATTAATTCAATTTTCAATTTTTATTTTTGGAACAAATTTTTAGTTTTTAGTACTACTAAATTAAAGTGCTAGCTATGAGAATTGAATAGTATCTAGAGTAATTAAAAAATTACATTTTGCAAATAGTGAAACACGTTGGATAAATGGTGAAAAGTAAACGAAAAACCCTTATATAATTCCCCGGCAATCAATTCACTTGGTACAGCGTTTTATCAACTTTTTAATTTATTTTTGGAAGTGACTTTCAATCTTCCTAAAATATCAATCAATTCAATCACAATCTCTATCCACCCAAAATTATTTTTAGTTTTCTAAACAAGTGTAAGTCTGAAGGAACCACCTACTCAAGTAAATCTCTACAATCAAAGAGATCAAAAGCAGAAGTTACTTTGTTCTTTACTTGGTAAGAATGTAGTCACTTGACCAGGGCCGGCGCAACAATGGTATGGGGCGTTCGCCGAAACCAGGCCCCGAACTTTGAACAGCACCGCGCTGGGTCGACTTTGCGCTTTGGAAGAGTCCGAATTTTAAATGGCTCCGTTCTTTAGTCAATCTTTGACTCTGCAAATGCAACAAGTTTTAGCTGATATGTCTACTAGACTAGTCTCGAGTAGTACCGTACGAGTAGACAACTAAAATATATGATTTTGCGAAATAGAAATGGCAAGACTGATAGGAAGAAGGCCGCTGACAGAAATGAAAGATTTTAAATTCTATGTCAATTCAGATTGGAGAAGTAGTGATCACTGTCGAAAATTGCATAACATACTTAGGAGTAGAGTTTGGGAGAAATTTGAATTTCCGTACCCTAAAAAGCTTATCATATAACAGCCATTAGCAGAATACTAGCAAACACCCGTGGTTGCTCTACCTGCCAAAGAAACTCAAAAAATGACGCCCCACTTGGTGGCAAATTCGGTAATGATATACACCACTCCAACATGGTGCGAATTTACCGAAACGCAGAAGTATCGGACACGAGTTCGAAGGAAATCAGCTATATGTAGTACACGAACATAGAGCAGTGCAGGTTATTCCTACAGTTACACCAATCTATTGCTTGGCTAGCAAAAGAATGTGCAAAAAAGCAAGGACACAACAGCAGAAAGAAAGAACTGAAAGTATCAGAAAGTAGGTAGAAGAATGGGCTACATTATAAGGCTCAGTACAGTGGACAAAAACTAAACCTTAAGACTAGAACATGGCTAAAATGCAAACACATTGAGCCATCCTATTTCTAACACAATGTTAAAAATGGGCACGGGTGTTTTGATACATATAAAAATGTACCTTGTTTAAATTGGGAAATGCATGTACTATAAGGAGAGACACACAGGAACACACTTTCAAAAAAGGCTGGAGATGACAAAAAGAGTTAAACAACCCCAAACGACGAATTGAGGTAAAATAGCTATAAAAAATACTGCTATATTGTCGACAAGATCCCTGTAAGGCCCATGTGGATACGAGAAGAGGTTTTATTGGGGTCCCATACTGCAATAAGAAAATGAACTTGTGTCAACCATTTCTTTCTTTTATTATGGCCTCTCTTAATTCATCACCAACATCAATGGTAATATGAGCAGTGGCATGTTGCATGTTCACATTCAGCCCTGCTAACTTCTCTGTTCTATGGTGTTAAGTGTAAATGTAGCATAACATGTTGCGAGATACTTCATTTTTTATTATTTGTCGTTAGTTAGTTGCCCTGATTTATATTACTCCATACTTCTTACTGAAGTTGTTGTTGTTACTTTTAACGATGAGATTTTTTAAACAAAAATTTCTGTGGGGGCGATATTTTTTCAATGTCATATTTAGCGCCACTCATCAATTTTATATCTCGTGTCCTTTTTGCGTCAAATACATTAAAAATTAAACTGAAATGTAGCAACATTAATATAAACAAATTGAATTTGACAAGTTAATTAATAATATTTGTCAGTGTTAGCAAACCCGTATCAATGCACTGGTTCCGAGTTTGATTCCCGCAATTAATAATACATTTTATAATATTTTTAAGTTTTTCTTCTGCTGTGTGGTCCAAGCACAATTACATTTATTATTTTTTTGTTATACTCCGCGCATTATTTGAATCTGGCCCTGCACGCAACCACACTTAAATTCAGTTAACCAAAAACTTAATATAAAAAATAAAGGAGACATGTTTCCAAGAACAATATGAAACCAGGAATTTGGATTTTCTGTCCAAATTGAAGAATTATACGTGTTACAGTTGATAAAGTTTCTCTTGCTACAAAATGACTTGTAAACTAAAATTAATACTAAAGTAAAAATAAGTAATAACTAATTTATTTTGTTATTTTTTTGTCCGTAAAAATATAAGGTTAGGTTTTAAAAAGTAAGTATTTTTTTCTTAAAAATAAATAACTTTCAATAAATATTAAAATAATTTTATTCTTGAACATTATTTCTTTGTTGGGAAAATAAACAGATCTATTACCAAAACACATAAATGTACAAAATGAAAAGGATACATGTTTTTGTTATTTTGGAAATAAATATGCGACCAGATTGTGAATTTTATTATTTTTTTTATGCATTATACTCGACAAAGCATTTAAAAATAAACAATATTTTTTTCTCGAAATTATTTCTTTCTAATTTTTGTGATATTTCAAGAAACTTTCAAATAGAAGAAAAAACTTTTTTATTCATTTTAATTTTGATGAGAAAAAAATCTTTTTTTTTTCAAAAATACTTTTTTTTACTTTGCCGTAAGAATTTTTTTTAGAAATTACCAATTTTTTTACAGGATATTTTTAATTCACTAGTAGCTCAATCTATTTTTATTGCTATCAATATTCTTTTCTGCTTTGTTATGTTCTGTCTAAATAAAGTATGTCAATTATATTATGTAATGCCGTCAAATGTTTACATATTTTTGTATAATGTTTTGGATTT
Source organism: Tachinus sp. AB-2021 (assembly GCA_030264575.1). Lineage (NCBI taxonomy): Eukaryota > Metazoa > Arthropoda > Insecta > Coleoptera > Staphylinidae > Tachinus > Tachinus sp. AB-2021. Next base: position 14,356 of record JARJEC010072025.1, on the reverse strand, counting down.
TAATTTTAATAAATACAAAAATAAACAGATATTTTATATAATTTTATTAGTGGATGAGATTGTTAAGATGAGACAAAGAAATCAAACTCAAAAATAATTGATTAAAATTCCACAATTTTAAATGATTTGATATTGTTTTTCTAAAACAAGATCACTTTTTAAAATTTCTAGAAAATTATAAAATTTTTAAATATACTTTTGTTTATTTTGAATGATATAGTTTATTAAATATATTAAAATATTTTTTATATCCATTCACTTTTCAAATTTTTGCAATGTTTTTCAGACATTTTTATGTTGAAATCAATTTCTAGATTGTTTATTTTTGATGTTTCAAGAAGTATCATTTTATTTTTTAGAAAATTTGCGCGTATTGTAAAATATTTTTTAGAATTTATAATACTTGTAAAAATTGATCAAATTAAATATTTAACAAACAAAACATTTTCAATAATTTAGTGTTTCGTGACAATTGTTTGCAGACAACTATAGGAATTAGTACTGCAGTAGAAATTCCTAAGAATCGCAACCAGCAAAAGTTAATTTGCTTTTACACATTAGCAAAAATAAATAATGTAGATAAAATACAGTATCTATCTAAATGAGTTTAACCGAAAATCAGATTAATTGCATTTGTTCACTATCAGTACATGTTATGAAAAAAAAAATATATTCTACGAATATGATTGAACTGACAATTTAATTGTTCTTCACATATTTTTATCAACAACATTCGCAGACGGTGCTATATTTGTAAATGATAATGACAGATACTTTGCATTTCGCACGTATTTGCCAGGGAATGAAGAAATTATTACCAAACAAACCCGAACATAAATTAGCGTTCTAATGTTAACTGGAACTGGAAAGCAAATCTGGTTCGTGTTGAAATGTGAAATTAGTTTATAATTATCGCAATCGCAATGAAAAAATGTGAGTCATCTGTATCAGCTGGGATTTGTTTATCCTTGAACAGTGATGTCATATGACCTCAGAGTATCGCACCATGAGCACACGCATCAACTGCTTTATTTATACCACTTTTTCATAAATGATATAATTATTGCTTTGTGTACTAAATTTTAACCTAATTAATATTTTATATTTTATTTACAGATACAATTTGTATTCAGGTAATAAAAAATATATATTATAACTGCTAGTCTAAAATACACACAAACGTGTACAAGATATAGCATTAAATTTAAAAAAATGCAAAAATTTAATCGAGAAAAGTTGAGATTATTTTAAAATTTGCATACAATTTATTACATCCTGTCATATTGATGCAAAATTAAGCAATCAGTAAAGTATTTTCTGCAGGTTTAAATTTATTACTAATTGTTATGACATGCACACATTAAATATTCATTTAAAATGTCATCCTGGAAGCTCACACAAATATTTAATATTTACGCACTGCATGAGTAATATCTGTAAAAACAAACATGTAAGTTATTTATTACTCCGGATGTGCTTATGGTATATGCAAATAAAAATTACCCGTATCATTTATTTAATGGAAAACTATATACTAGTACTGTTAAGACTATGAGCTCATTTGCGGTTGCGATTTATCATAAACGTGTGGTTCGAATCTCGATGACTTCAAAGAATGCTTATATGTAATTTTAAATTTTATAAAACCTCGATAACCCGTGCATTTTTTTATATCAATTCTTGTATAGTTTCTACAATAACGCGTTGCTATTATAAATCCAGCAAATGAAATGCAGTTGAAAATTGTTTACTTAATATTTAAAAAAATTACAAAAAAAATTAAAATGTAATATTTGAAGCTAGTCGCATCTTAAAACCGTCTCGTTTTTCTTGTCGTTCGGTTTCTTGGTACGATTCACATTTTAGCATTTGATAACCAAACACAGCACTCTGAATTTGTTTATGTATGTCTTATATAATATTTTCTTTTTGTGTTGTTGCTGACAATTCTTATAGAAGAACATTAATTATATCTTACTTAAAATGTTGGTGAAAAACAAATCTAAGATTTTGATTATATTCTCTAAATGTTTATATAGATGCCAGATTGATAATTCACATTATCTCAATATTTCTTGCAAACAATAAGTACAATATTAACATTTTGCAAATATTCCACACATTTGGACATTTGAAATATTTTTTGTGCTTTCGTAACATTTAATCACTTTTTACGACATAATACACTTTTATTTTTCTACATTTTCCAATAATTCTTGATATTTTAAAATATTTTATAAAGTTATGGAACTTTTTGTCTATTTTACAAATAATTTTCTACATTTTAGAAAAATTTTGGAAAATCTCGCAGGCATGCTTTTTTCTTCTTTTTTTAACCTTTTTCTAGAATTTTGATATAGATCTCCTTCAACTTTTTATAATTTTCTAAATTTTTCTCGAACCAGTTTAGTCTAGCATTCCTCTTTACATTATTAATCCATATTATCTGCGATTTCTCCAGCTCTTTTTTATCTCTTTTTACAGCTTTCACCTTTATTGCTTTTTACAAATCTAGTTGTATTTTATTTGGCATGAATGTCATGTACATGATTTTATTGAAGTTGATCTCTAAGCTATCTCTCCGCATATTTGTAATTATCATTCTGCAAAATTTATGTTTTTGATTGGAATGTGAAGAGTTTTCTTGCTTTGTTGGACATTTTGTGCATTTTTATTTGAAAAATTGCTTTACCGTAGATATATTCCTTTGTTCATCTTTTTTAACCTTTTTCTATCATTTTGATATAAACCTCCTTCAAGTTTTTATAATTTTCTTAATTTTGCGGGACTTTGAATCAGTTTAGTCTAGCACTTCTCTTTACATTATTAATCCATATTATCTGCGATTTCTCCAACTCTTTTTATCTCTTTTTACAGCTTTTCACTTATATTGCTTTTTACAAATCTACTTGTATTTTCATTTGGCTTGACTGTCATGTACATTATTTTATTGATTTATGAGCTTCGCATATCTGTAATTATCATTCTACAAAATGTATGTTATTGATTGGAATGTGAAGAGTTTTGGTGCTTTGGTTGAACATTTTCTGCATTTTTATTTGAAAAGTTGTTTTATTGTAGATATTTTCCATTAGTTTTAAAACTTGACAAATTAAGATGAAAGCATTGTCGTAATATTAAAAAAAAAAAGTTATATGCGACTTATTTGTTTATTAGCAGCAGTGTAAAATGGATTTATCTTAACATGGAATTTCCTATATGTTATAGGAGCTATTGTAACCTCTTGACATGCGCCTATGGCTAAGTGGCTCCACATCTCGGCTTTCATCAGTCTGATAAGCAGTTTCTTTATTCTATATTTTGGGTAATTACGGTTTTCAAGTTGACGATTGTTTCTCCCACGGTACCCGCGAAGAATTTGTATTTCTTCTTTCTGTATCCAGATTTGATCTCTATCTACAATTTTAAAAAAGAACTTTGTTTCTGGTTAAATATTTGTTCCGAACTGAGAAGTAAAACCGTGTTTCAACTTTTCTTCAAATTGTAGGATTCTAAAAATACTGTTTGCAATATTGTTGTATATTTAGCAATAATTAAAACTTACACTTGCAATTACTCAATATCAAATCTTCACCTTCTCTTTGTTTTTCTGGTTCCAGCAATTTTGCACACTGTGCATCATCGATAATACATTTTCTGTACCGTTTGTAAAAACTTAACTCGAATTTATTGGAAATATCATTTATGCTCAAAATGGTAAATTAAATATAAATTTGGACAAGTCTTTTAGAATGTTGTATTCTTTAGTGTTTGGAGTCTATTTTGAATTCTTTTGCCGTTTTAGTTCATGAGAATGGATTAATGTAATGTAAACTTCTTTTACTCAAATTAAAATAGAAAAAAATCAAAATTAATGTTCTGAAAAAGGAAAATGTATACTTAAATTACATAAATTTGTTATCTAGTAATAAAAATATACCCAAACTTAAATGTACTTACTTATTGGATGTTCAAAAAGTGGCAATAGTTTGTTAATTTCTTTTCGTATCGTATACAGGATATCAATATTCTACATGCGTTGTCTCGGTGGCTTTGTTATTTTCAATGTTACAATGTCGCTTAAATTATCATAGACAGAATATCAAGAATGCAATTTTTAAAGCGGGAAGCTTGTGTCCGATTCGAGTATATTAAGATTGAGTAACATAAGGAGTAGGTACAATAAGGGATAATTAAAGAAAAAGAAGAAGAATGCACAACTGAATAGAGGAATACATTTATTCCAAACTTGCTAATATTCAGCTTAATAGTTTTCATTATGCGATTTAACCATTTATAACTTATTTTTTATTACGTTTTTATTAATGAAATTGAATACATTGACATAGTTAATTAATTATTTTATTTAATTTGTCTTTATTTGTTTTAGGAAATGGTCCATGCGAAAGATCCTCCATCACACTATTTAAATAAATTGCGAACATATCTGGACCCAAAAGCCTCTAGAAGTCATCGAGTAAGTACACTTAATTAATACATAGAAAGCGTTGATAATTATATTTAAATTTAATATAATCTACACACGACTTTGATTAATATTTTTATTAAAATTATCTTCTTTCTTTTATGATAAATAAACCATCAGCGAAATCTATAATTACCGTTCCGTTAAATTACTATCTATCACAACATCTCACTGGATAATTATCCTCGATTTGAATAATTGCGCATATAATTAAATATCTTGGGGATTTAATTGGCATTTTATCAATATAGACAGTATTCGATTAATTTGGTTTAGTTATTGGCAATTAAATCTAATTTAATGATTCAATGTATTAATGTGGGATATTAAAACTAAACTTACGGAGTAAAAATTGTTATTGAAAATAAATGAAAATAAATAATTGGAATTATTATTTACAGCCGATCAAAATTGTCGTAGCGAGTTCTAACTTAGATATAATGATTTAGACGAACTTCTGTAAACTTAGTAATTGATAAATACGTTTAGTAGTTAAAACCAACTTAGCTACTAAATCAGGACAAAATATAATCTGGAGTGTCGTGTTGTTTCAGATGCGCCGCATGCCAGCCAGGTTTGTATTGGTTTCTTATTCCTCTTCTTCTTTGTAAAGTTTAATCTTCGAATCCTTTAGTGCCCGATTTACCCCACTTCTTAATATAATCTAATTACCTGGAGGGCGACTAACGATTTTTGTGTTGTTTAGGGACGCCTCTGTATTATTTAATTGATCCATCTAGTTGTTTCTTATTCTGCTCGTCTCCATTTCATTTTGGTGATATTTGTTTTACGCCATCTACTTTGTTTTGTCATCTTATGTCCTCATTCCGGATGTGGTGCTTTAAGCTTACGTTTGGTATATACCATTATAACGTTTTGTGTTCTTAAATTATTTCTGTTTAAATGGTAGTGGTTTCTATTTTTACAATTTTACAAATACAATTAATTACGGATTAACCCAGAGTTAACAGGTTCTGCTTAAAAACCAGCGAATAAAATCAAAAAAATCTTTGGGATCTTGACTATAATTTATTGACCCAATTTGTGGTTATTTTTTTGGTTCTTTTTGTCCAGTTATCTCAGGTGTCATGTTGATTTTTATGTCTATATTCTCTGTTCCTGTGGTTTAGATTTCTCACATATTCATTGACAAGGCGACCTCTCCTGATTTGAACTAAGTTGTAACAATTCAGTTTGTTGTTCTTTGCTATTACTGATTGTTATGTCGTCATAAAATCGTAAATAATTTATGAAATTTTTTTTTCTTAAATCTAGTTGTAAGAATATATTTTGTTTGTAATGCAGCAGTCAATAGTTTAGGGAATGTAAGGTCTTTGTTGATCTTTATTAAGAATGTTGTAGGTTGGCTTGTATGGGGAGAATCTCAAAAGTAAGATCTGACAAACGTTGAGTGTGGATAAACTGTTTGTTTGGTTGTTGGCATAGTATTGTGATTGTTGCTTTCCTCACTTTTATACAATAATGAAGATTCCCTTAGAAGCTATAGCCAATGCAAAGTTTGTTAATTTATTTGGTTTTTTAACACAAAAAGCGTTGAACCGACTGAATATCAACAATAATTGACTAGAAAGTTGTGCATGTGTGTAAACAAATATTGTTGAGTAAATCATGCGTGAAGATGATTCCCTAAGTTTTCCAAAGCACCATTAATAGGATTTGAACGGAATCGTTGAAGTATCCAAATGTGAGCTTAAGATGGTTATCACGAATACTGGCCGATATCTGATCATCTTTAGCAGTTCTGTATTTTCTATGGAATGTAGGAGTTTTTGCCAAAGGATTGTCTTCAGCTCTTCTTGAGTAAGCATATGCTTGACAAAGTGAATTGTGCGTTACATGTCGAACAATAAATGCTCTCTTTGTCTTCCAAGCATCCGCTGCATGGTGGTTTTTGTATACCCAATCTATGCATGCGCATATTAAGATCACACTGTCCGGTAATCCGTCCTGTGACCTTTTGCAATTTGTTTCGAGTCATATGAGATACGTCCTTTAAAGTATTTTGTGTTAATTTTGTTAGGAATAATCTTGCGTGATTCATCTCTTGACAGCTTTTCCGAGTTGTAATCGCTGCAAGTTTGAATTGGATTATTTCTTTTTTGGTCTTATCTTGTCCCGAAAGTAGGTTCTATATATGTCTCTTTTTGGCTAGCAGGTTGGCCTTAAGTTCTCTTCTTTCCCTTGGTGTCTAGACCAGGCGTACTCTGTTATTTCTGGCTAGTATCTTCAAACTGTCTATACAACTCAAGACTACTTTGAATTTTATTACTTGCGATTGTAACGCCTGTAATGCTGCTTGGCTGTCTATCATGGTGGTCATCGGTCTGTTGAATTTGTAAATTTCAGCTCCGGTGGTGCCATTTTTGTTTTTGGCTCCATCAGATTTCCCTGTTCTGTGTCCGGATATTTTTTATTTGACTACTGGTCTCGCGACAGTATCACTACATCAAACGAACTTTGAATGCGGTAACCTTTCATAATGTCTGATCTCGACATCCTAAGATTATAAGCGTGTTTTTATCAGTAGTCTATGCGTTGCTTGCTTTGCCGCGGTCGTCACGACTACGTGAACTCTCGCTAGTGTGAGTAGTACTTTCATAAATGCTGTGGGTGTCGTACTAATCGCTCCCGTTATCAGCAAACTTGCCATCCTCTGTACTTTGCCTAACTTAGTGGCTGTAGTCCCGAGTGTGATTTTTTTACCCTACACGAGTACTCTATTTGTTTAAATAGGTCTAATTACCAACGTATATAATCATTTGGTGTTAGTCCCAAGTGCGTCCGACGATAATTATGGTTGAAAAGTACAAGAGCGATGACAACATCATGCCTGACAAAATTTGCACCGAATGCCGTTGAAGCCGCTTTACAGTGATGTAAATTGATCTGCTCAACTATCAACTATTTACTCTCCTTTTAGGTTTACTTGAGGACCAAAGGTGGATCTTTATGCAGGATCTCCTTATCAATCTCCGTCCCTTCTAGTTTGTTGCCATCCTTTTTAGGGATGGACAGAGCGCGGAAGGTTATTGTTAAAAAGTGCAATTTGCTTCCTGATTTTTTTAAGTTTCCCTGAAGGGCCCTTGTCCTCGAGTAGGACATCTTTGGTCTGAAGTTCTATCTGCTCAACAGCCATTCCTTCGTTGGCTCATCGGCACACGTCATTTTCCAATCGTGCCAAGCATGACTATATTGATGGTTTCTGCTTTTTGTAGCGTTCAAGGTGCAATGCAATATAGGTACTTTTTCAGGGTTATTACTAGAGCAATAGCCGCCAGAGTATCCCTGAAGGTCATTTTTGAATTCTTAATTTTCCTTATTGTTTTTAGCCGGCCGTTTTTTGCAATGCAGTTGTGCTGCTGCTTGACAATTTTTGCTTTTACGACCCTGAGCTTCCTGCGACAAATTGCAAAGGTAGATTTTGCTTGCGCGTCTCTTTCGTTGGAGTCACCTTGATAGCCTAGGCTCCCTGAACTTTCTTTTGTTTCTTCGGCGTATATCTGGCCGCTCCGGAAAGTTTTGGTTTTGCATCGCTTCCTTTTGTTTGCTGAGTGCTTGTTGTTGGTTGGTTTGTTGTTTCGATATTTAGGCTCAGTGCTTACACTGGTAGGTATACCCCTTTTTTGCGTTTTTTTATTGCATCCATTGTGGTTTTTAAGTTGTAGTGTTTTTTATGTTTTTCTAGGTCTTGTTTCATTTTTGTTTCTGAGTTTTATATTTAGTTCGGTTAAATTTTTTATTTATGAAATAAATAATTTTTGAAAACAAATCTAAAATGGAACTTCTATGTTATTTTGAACAAGCTTTGTTAAAAGATTAAAGTTCTGCTAAATCAGACATACCAACATAAATGTGTACTTCAATATTTGAAGGAAAAAAAAGTAAAAAACATTTAGTTAATTGGCAATTTATTTTAAATAAAACTATATTAATTTTGAATTAACCTACATCGTTGGTAGACAATAATTGTTTGTGCTGTTCTTACATTTACTTTGAAAAATTATAAATTGTAATGATCATATAGATAGAAATGTTGATCGAACTATATGGAGGGCGTCATAAAAGAAGTTTATAAACCATATTAAATAACATATTAATACTAGACGAGTGGTACATATTTCAGTTTGTCTTTAATCTCTAATCAAACAATATGGTATATTGTATTAAGATTATAGATATTTTGTATACTACTTCACTTGTATCTTTACAGGCAATGATGTAACTAATAGACTAATGAGAGTTATACTTTGTTTGTTAGAACGTTATAGCTATTATTGAAAGCAAATTGTATTTACTTTCATATTAAAAGAGTGTTATACATTCATAATGAATATTTTATTATTTTTATTAACTAATAAGCTTAAAAAAATCACGCCATACATGCACTTTGTCGGAGCATCTTCGCCATTTTTTATATGCTTCCTATTTCTTATAGTTTTAAGTTTTAATAATTAATTTTTAGTTATTATTTATTGCAATTAATTTCTTCATTTGTTTTGTAAAATTTTATTAAACAATCGGTGCAATAATCTCACAGTGTGTTCTTGTAAAGTGTCAACTAATTTCGCATGAACTATAACTGTTGATTAATATTTTACATTTATTATTCATAAACAGATAAAACTGATGAACCAATAAAAGAAGTACTAACAACTAATTTTAATTGCTAATATAAATTTTGATTATAAATTTTACAATGAATATTAAATTAACTGAAGTCAATAAACCGCTGCAGATTAACATAAAATGTACTACATACACAAACCTCTTTTTGTTTAATTTGTAAACCAATTACAATTACGAGAAAACTAGATAATCGATATTTTCCATTAAAAATTCTCATTAAAATTTCCATTTGATGTAGTATAAAATATATGAAGATATAAAATGCGCATGCATCAGCAAACGTCCATCTTTTTACTCATATCTCCATACTGTTTACAGATGTGTAATAAAAAGTTTTACTGCGCTTGTTTACTATTATATAGTTGAAAATAATATCCATTCATTTTTAATGAATGGCATCAATGAAGGGGGGCTATAAATAACACTATTTAGAATTGCAGCTACTATACATTAAATAAATAATAACACGTATTGTAAATAAATATTAATTTTGGACATTTAAAGCTTTCTATATAGCTGTTAAAACAATTATGTTTAAGTAAATAATTTATTAAACTTTGCTAAGATTTTTTAAATTTTATTTTAACTATAATTGAAATATTTAAGTTATATTTCTGAAGTAAATAGAAAAGATAAAACGTTAGGAATTTCAAATGATTTTATACCCAATAAATAAATTATAGCTACATAAAGTAGCTTCCAGCCGCGCGCTGTAAATATATTTGCAACAGGTACACAAACCGACAATTTTGAATCGACTTCCTGTATCGGTCAGTGTCCTTAAAATGTATTAAAAATATCTACAACTTTGTCATATAATTTTTATTGCCTAAGGAATAACATATAACTACAGTTTTTATTTTGTTACTAATTTGTCATATTAGAGAATAGTTTTTATATATTTTGAGTGCGTATTAAATTAGATTTTTTTTTCAGAAACGTAAAATGGTTGGGGAATCAACTTCAACGCAAGTTCTAAGAGATTTAGAAATTTCATTGCGAACTAATCACATTGAGTAAGTATTTTAATTCACTTTTAGTGTAGTAATTATTAATTAAATATGTTCCTCATATATTTTTTTAATATTTTAACATATAAAGAGTGTTTTAAAGAGGTATAGAAGAGAAATAAAAATAGTGTATATGTTAAAGTTAATTTGATGCTGTTAATGTTTAAATATGATTTTCGGCTGTCTCAAACAAAAAGCAACTTCAAAGTCGAATTTTCGACCACTTTTTGGAATGGCGGTATATCGAAAACAGCCTGTCTTTTAATGTTTAGAATTCAGTCGTCGCTGGTTTATTGGCAATATAGAGCAGTGGTGCGTGCTAACTATTTTTATTTCTGATTCCCCATTTTGTGTAAAATTTTGTTGCGATTCCTAGAAAAGTAGACATGATACTTGTTGAAGAAGAACCTTATAGTTTTTTATTCTCGTTTAATTTCTTCGGATAAAAAAACCACTCACCTATCATAAAAAGATTCACAAAAATTTTAAGCAATCAAAGATTTTACAAAAATGTCACATGATTCTAAAAGGAATGAAACAATTTAAAAAAATACACAAAATATCTATATAATTTTAAAAAATTACGAAAATCGACACAAATTAAAAAAATCCACATTTAAAAAAATAAATTGTGCAGTTCCAAAAAATCCACAAAAAAATACTTACTTTAAAAAAAGTCCAGGCTATTCGATGTACATGCCAAACTTCCTCAATTGTTTCTCTAAAAAAGTTTAAGAATTTGTGCAACATTTTTGAAAGCTAATAAGTAATAATTAACTATAGTAACAAAATAATTAATAATTTGGCTTGTTTTCTGATTAGTTTGGAATGAAGCGGGTCGGTATTTGCAACTTACTACAAAATATATTTATCCGCTGAGACATGTTGCGTTACTAGTCTACTTATTGCTATCCTTAAAGGCTTGTTCGGACTATGCCAGTACAGTAGCGAGTAACGAGTGACCTAGTTTTCACTAAACGATTTATAATAGGTTTTACTATCCTAAATGTGTCTGTTCGCACAGTTTTAGTCACTAAACTACTCACCCTAGTCCGAAGTACAAGGTCTAATGACTGGTTCGGACTAGGGCGAGTTAATCAGTAGAGTAGCGAATACTTTAGGACCCTGTGCGAACAGATAAATTGAGTCGAGTAGATAGTAACGATTTGGTGGACTAAGTAGAATTAGTTTTTATTTTTATCGGACCATTAGTCCTTACTCTATTTTGCTGGGTACTCTACTCGCCACTAGAATAGACACTTCGAACGCTTTAATGTAGTCGAGTATATTAATATTCTCACAAATCACACCGTGAACACGCCGAGTTAGATTGAAGCTGTACGTAATAATACGTCTATGTAAAAAGTATTCAAATATAGTTTGCTTTATTAACTATAATTTTGGTTGCTGCTTCCAAAAACACTTTCTATTACTAAAATGTTCTAAAATGTGGCCGCGGACATCAAACAGAGTGGACAACCCTGGGCGAGAAATGTATGAGTATTTTGCGAGTCAGTTCACTTTTGATTAAAAATCTGGATACTTTAATTGTGAGCCCAAACCATGTATTGTAAAATATACATTAACAAATATCTACGCTGCTCATACTACTACTGATAGATATCGTGATAAAATAATTGAATGAATTATTATTGCGCGAAAAAGAGAAACGTCTTCGGATAAGACAACGTCGAGTTTTTTTGTAAATTAGGGTTGAAGCCCTTAATGAGATAAAGCGTTTCGCTTCTAAGGAGAACATTTTAATTGATTGTTCCAAAATTGTTACTCTAAAGATACAAGAGAAGATACTGTAAACAGAGAAGGTATATCTGCAGAAATTAAACTACGCGTAGTTTTAAGCTAACTGACAACAGAGCTTAGCTGTCCATTGTGTAATAGCTTTTTAACAAATACCTCGAGCTGCAATATTATTAGTTATACCTGAAATAATGGATACAGTACTTATCTGTTTGGAGATATGTTATTTTTGTATCACAGTCCTATTTATTACAAACAAAACAACTGTATATTAACACATGTGCTAATATATACTCACGTGTGTGTGGTATATGTTTAAATGTGCCAAGCGAATCAGTGTCGGTAGTGTAAGGTGTTAAGGCAATCGGTCTAGCATATAAAAAACTGACCAAGTGACTGTTTTGTCATCCTACAATTACAATTCTCGAACGCTCATTGTGTTTGTACCGACCTAGCACTCGGCCAAGAACATAACTCGTTATGTGTATTCGAATCACGAGTTTGTTCGGACTAGGGTAGTGTAGTAGCGAGTGGTAAGTAGGTCTTGCCACTAAACGATTTAATAATAGATTTTACAGTCCACTTGACTAAATTTGTCGATTCGCACACATTTAATTAACTACTCGCTACTGTATTAAATTACTTGCCATAGTCAGAACCGGGCTTCACATCGTCTGAACAATCGCTTTAAACGATTTTACTAAACATTTGGCTAAATTTAGTCGTTAATCTTAAGGTTTGGACTACGTTAGTATAGTAGCAAGTGGCAGTGACCTTAAAGTGATCTTACCACTTAACGATTTAACAATAGAATTTACTATCCATTTGACCAAATTCATTTGTGTGCACACATTTATTACTAAATTACCCGCTGCTCCATTAAACTACGTACCCTAGTCCGAATGAACCTTAAATTTATTTTGACTGTAATTTGATCAAAAGTGCACAAGCGTCGAGTGCACTTTGACAATCATTATTTCAGGTAATTTTTATTGCATGAAATATATTTAGCGGACTATTTCCGAGTAATTAATTTGTTATAAATATCGGGTACTGTCAGATATTAATTAATTTAATTTGTGTACATTGATGGGGTTATGCATCTGACACCGACATTCATTTGTCAAGTTTGATTTGTTTATTGCGCAACTTAACGTCAGTGCACTTATCGCAGTATTTTTGCACAAGTGCAATTTTGAAGAAAATTCTTGCACAAGAGCAATTTTCAGCGTAAGTCAAAACTTTAAACTTTAGTATTTTAGCTGTTAAAGTATTGTAATACTTTTTGCTAAAATCTATACTTACAATTTATGTATGGCGTCAAACATTGAAATCTGTTAATCCCTGTAATGAATGGTTGTTACGGGTATTGCAGGCAAACAGCATAACAACCGCAATATGATTGATACCTGTTTATCTGGGGTTATGCACACCCTCATCTCAACCTAACACAATAGACAATAATTTAGAGTTATGTCAGGTTAAATTGGGGTGAGGATGTGTATAGTCTCCGATAAACAGGGATTAAAACACAGTGTTTCGCTATTTGCCGGCAATCCCAATTAACGACTAGTTATTACAGAGATCGACGAATTATAGTGTTTGATGCCGACATATATATTTAGCTGAAAACTTTTTATACAACAATTTTGTATTTCTTTCTCAGATGGGTTCGTGAATTTCTAAACGAAGAAAATCTTGGTCTTGACGTTTTAATTGATTATCTAAATTTTCGACTGGGAATGATGCGCCACGAACAGCGCATCGCCGAATTCCGTACGGAATCCGAAGAGCAACTCAATCACAATAATTATAGCATGTCCACAACAATGGACAAAACTTATAATGGATATTTTCGACCACCTCTTTTGGACATGACAGACAGTCCTACCATTAAAAGACGCTCAAGACATGTAGCAAAATTAAACATGGGCGAATCCAAAGACGACATCCACGTGTGCATTATGTGCATGCGGGCAATCATGAATAATAAGGTAACTTTTTAAAACAAAAAGTTTTGACAAATGTCATAATATTATTGAAGTATAGTAGATACTACATATTTGAGGAATTAACTAAATTACATAAAACCTAAATAAAACACGAGTATGAGAAATCTAGGTAAATAAAATCAATGCAATAGTGCATTTTGTTAAAACCACTCGAAATGCATTTATTAATTATGCTTTTATATTTCAGTACGGTTTCAATATGGTGATACAACACCATGAAGCAATCAACTGTATAGCACTCAGTCTTACCCACAAAAGTTTACGAACTAAAGCGTTAGTTTTAGAACTTTTAGCAGCGATTTGTCTTGTGAAAGGTGGCCATGCTATAATTTTATCGGCTTTCGATAACTTTAAAGAGGTTCTCAAAGAACGACATCGGTTTCAAACTTTAATGGAATACTTTCTGAATCCAGAATTGTTTCACATTGAATTTATGGTAAGTT
>JARJEC010072020.1:0-14359 GCA_030264575.1 Tachinus sp. AB-2021 | reverse complement strand
ATTATTGCATGATGGTAACGGTTTTTTAGATACAAATTTTTGAAGGAAAATTTTTATAGCGAGATGTGAGTTCCAAAAAATTGATTGTTTTAAGAAATACTTGAATGAATGCGAATAAGTGGCCGTGCATAAGTAAGAGAGACGTAGAAATACAATACGTAACTGAGCGACACCATTTGAGCGATACCTTGTGTATCCGTAGTGCATCGTACGTTAAAAATGCCTGATTACAATTGTATATCATTTGTTATTTCATGTAATAGTATCTCGAAATTTTTACTTCTTTTGTGTGGACCAAGCATACTAACATTTTTGCTAGTAACCAATTTTCAATGCGTAAATGATCTTAAAACTATAAGAACAAAACGCGAACGTACTAATATCAAATTTTTAGTAAGTTGATCATCAATAATTAAAATGACTGGAAAAGTAATTTTCACGTAGAATCATAATCTGAAATAAAAAATTGGTGTTTATATTTAAAATTTTAAACTGGCCCCATGACCTTTTCCCACTTCTAAGAGGGAGTGGGGGGAGGGAATTTTCATGTCATGTTTTAATGCACTTTTTTACAACTCTAAGAGTGCAATTTGTTTCGTTTATTTTGACAAATTGTTCTCGAGATATTTGAGTCAGGCATGACTTTTTCTTCACTTCACACCCTGTAGAAACAAAATCATAATGAGCCGGAAATGAAACGTCATTTAAACGATAATAATGCCGTCTACTAGACGTCATTTGCTGGACATATTTTGTTGTAATTGGATTTATCATAAAAAATAATATGATTGGGTCTAGTGTCCAGACTAAATGTTCTTTTTTAAATTTGTTGTCTTTGTTAGATCTGCGGAAGGAGCCCTTGACAAGTTATTAAAATTTAAACACATGAGAACCAGAAAGGTAATTCATGATCAACTAATGGCCAAATTTGAAATCGTTATGGACCAATTTGTCAAAGAATTGGGCTCCATGGAAAATTTATATTTGGTAACAATTCTCTCAAAAGATAAAACTAGTATAATAATTAATTAATTCTAGCGCAACAAAAGAAACCCAATACTATGCAGAAATCATCAAAAACATGGCGGCGCCATATTTTGGGTGCAACTCCTTTTCTTCAGCACGAAGAAACCGATTCTAAAGTTTCGTTACATTGACGAACTGAAGTCATCAATGTTGAAAGTAGAAGCATTCGCGTCGTATGTGAAAATGGCTAAAAGCTTAAAACAATACGAGGAGGGAAAATATCAAGAATGGATTGCAATGGCCGTGCCCATAGTTGAAGAAACTTTAAAGATGGACGTGCTTAAATTAGAAACCACATTTTTTAAAGGCGGTAAAGGTCAGCCCAAACCAAAGCACGGTGGCAGCAACGAGACTACTAGTACGACGCAGAAGCAAGGCACTAACAGTCAAGTAGAAGTGCACTCTGTTAACAAAGGTAGATGTAAATTAAAGTTAGTAGTTAACTTGCTAAAAAAATTTTTTCAGGAGTGAAATTGACAAATCAGGGTAGCAGAAATGTAACCGCGTTTATTAATAAAATTAAAAATTTAAGAAATTGTACCTGGGTTGATATTATTGGTAGAAATATGATGTCCGAGGAAAATATTCAGTTTGTTCTGAATTTTGATGAAAAAATTTATGATGTGATTTGCGGTGCTGAGTTGATACAGGCTACTGGTTATCCTATACCAGAAGTGTTAAGGTATGCCAGTATACAAAAAAAGCGTTTGAGAGAGGATGTTGTATTGGTGCGTGACATGATAAGCACCTATAATGATGTGCTTGTTAATCTATCTTTATCGCAATTGAATTATTTACGCGATTTAATTAGGGATATAGAAGCCAACATCCAACCGGGTTTATCTAGAATAACTTGGACTTCTTTGAGTATAAAGGAGTATACCGAGGAATGCAACAAAAAGATTAAAAATTTGGTTTCCATCAATAAGCAGATTAAGCATACTGAGAAATTTATGAATGATAATTTAAATGCATTGAAGAATTTTTATTTATTTTATTTCACGCCGATTAGCGAGGAGCCAGAGAGGTTACCATGCAAGGAATTCTTTTCAGTCATGCGCGATTACAGGACCGAAAAGTTGTGCACTATGAATAAATTGTATAGCCAATTCGGGCCTTTAATTATGAAATTAGAGACTTTGACGTTGAATACTAATTCTGGAATGTCGGTTCATATGAAGTTATACTATGAACATTGGGAGAATAAGTTGTACAATTGTTTAGTTGATATGGCGATTAGCAATTTGGAAAAATTTAATTCTCAATTATTGAATCGGGATTTAATGTTTCAAGTTGATGCAATTTTGATTTCTTCCACAATAGGAGTTAGGCCTACTACCCAAGAAATTTATAACATCTTTATAAAAAGTTGTAAGGAATTTATTGAAAAATTTAAGCTCTTTCCTAGATGGATGTCGGGGACTTGTTTGGTGTGTGAACCGCAACGCGTTGGCCATTCTGAAGAGCAATTTGTCTTCTCATTTCATGATGACATCGTTCAAGTACAAGATTTGCATGATGCACTCAATATCATTCAAATAACTGCTGCTAAAACAGTTTCTGAGGTGCACAAGTATCTCAACACTTGGCATAGGTATGGCTTTCTGTGGAACTATGAGAAGGATCAAATGTGTGATAAATTTATAGCAAAGGTAGTTTCTCTTCCAAAAATTGATGCGAGGCTAAATTTCTATTCTGATATAATCAAACGGATGACTGCAAAAAAGCCATATTTTGATGTAGGCTCGATCCGTATGAATCTATGCCATTTATTAGTTGATATTATCAAGCATGCCACGGAATATAGAATATTGATGGGAACAAAATTGGCTGAGAAAACTAAACTTGCACTGCTGGAGTTCCAAGAAGAAATCAACGGATTGAGGGCCACTGTTAATAAAAACATTAAGGGATTGGAATTGTTCAAAAATATAATGCAAGCAATTTCCACAATATTGCGCAATAACGTCAATTCTGAATTACTATACACTTACTACCAACAGGTATATACCGTATTACGAGATCACGGAATTGAGTATGACCCTGCAGATGAGAGGCTGGCCTATATTTTGGAAGAGGAATGGAAATCTCTTTACGTGTCCGCTTTGTTCAGATCTCAAACTTTGGAAGCAACCAAGGAAAGATTTGCGCAGCTAACTTTGGAAGAAATACGGAAATTTATGATGGTTTTGGTCCAATTTGTCTACGAATTTGATAACGAAGGACCTGGTGCAGTTGGTGAAGATTTGGACAATGGTTTGGTTTTGATGGAAAACTACGCGAAACAAATTGAAACTCTGGATCAAAGACGTATAGATTTGCAATTGGCTGAAATGTTATTTGATATACCATTGGCTGATTATTACGAATTCTTACGCTGCAAGACGGAATTTGAAGGTTTACAGTTAGTTTACAAAATTTATTTAACACAAAAAGGAGCTAGGGAAGTTTGGGGGCGAACTTTATGGGTCAATCTTAACCCACAAGCTTTGGTAGATGGCATCGAAGGCTTCATGAAGGACTATCGAAAATTGCCGAAGACAATACGCACCTACCCTGTAGCACAGATGCTCGACTTGAAAATGAAGCAATTCAAAAATGTAATTCCTTTAATGGTGGCGTTGAAAAATGAAGCCTTGAGAGAAAGGCATTGGAAAGAATTGATGAGTAAAACAGGCAAAGAATTTGACATGTCACCTGACAGATTCACCCTGGATAATATGTTTGCAATGGAATTGCATCGCTACCAGGATATTGCCGAAGAAATTATAAACAACGCAATCAAAGAATTGAGTATTGAAAAAGGAGTCAAAGACATTATTGATGTTTGGAATGTTATGACATTTACAGTACACAAACATTTTAAAGGAACTGAGGATCGAGGATATATCTTAGGTGCAATTGATGATATTATGCAGGTTCTTGATGATAATTCAATGAATCTGCAAAGCATGGCCGGATCGCAATTTGTTGGCCCATTTTTGGCACTAGTGCAGAAATGGGAAAAAAACCTTTCATTGATTGGAGAGGTAATTGATGAATGGTTGCTGGTACAACGAAAATGGTTATATCTCGAAGGAATTTTTGTGGGTGGTGATATTCGCTCGCAATTACCAGAAGAAGCCAAAAAGTTTGATGATATTGATAAAATTTTCAGAAGAATTATGGTTGATACCGCTAAAAATCCGAACGTGTTAGATTGCTGCACAGCATCTGGTAGATTGCTAGATTTTCAAGGTTTGGGGAGTGGATTAGATAGATGCCAAAAATCTTTAAATGATTATCTCGATGCCAAGCGTAGAAGATTTCCAAGATTCTTCTTTATATCAACTGATGAATTGTTATCAATTTTGGGGAGCTCTGATCCAGCGGTGGTGCAAGACCATATGGTGAAAATGTTTGATAACATCAAATCATTACGACTACTACCTGACAGTCAAGAAAGAATGATTGCATCAGCTATGCTATCAACTGAGAGGGAAATAATGGAATTCAGAAATGGGGTTTATGCTGAAGGCAAGGTTGAGGAATGGATGAACGACGTTTTAAATGAAATGAGACGCTCAAACAGATTCCAAACCAAAAAGGCTATCTATGACTATGGAAAAACACATAGACCTCGCACAAAATGGATGATGGATTACCAAGGAATGGTTTGCTTATCCGCAAATCAAGTCTGGTGGACTGCAGAGGTTGAGGATGTTTTTCTAAAATTTCGAAAAGGCAACAAACGAGCCATGAAGGAATACCTCGAAAAATTAAACAAGCAATTAGATGATATAGTCTTTACTGTACGCGAGGATTTATCCTCTAACGATAGAAGCAAATTCAAATCGGTTGCCACTGTTGAAGTGCATGCTAGAGATATAGTTGAAACGTTTGTAAGAGACAGCGTAACAGACGCGCAGGAATTTGAATGGGAAAGCCAGCTACGATTTTACTGGATTAATCATTTAGACAATCTTTGGGTATCGCAGTGCACAGGTTCATTTGAATACGGATATGAATACATGGGTTTAAATGGACGTCTAGTGATTACACCACTAACAGATAGAATTTATCTGACAATAACCCAAGCTTTACTAATGCACCTTGGAGGAGCCCCAGCTGGTCCTGCAGGTACTGGAAAAACAGAAACAACTAAAGATTTGGCCAAAGCATTGGCTCTACTATGCGTTGTCACTAATTGTGGTGAAGGAATGGACTTTAAAGCCATCGGAACAAATTTAGCTGGCCTAGCCCAATGCGGAGCTTGGGGTTGCTTTGACGAATTTAACAGAATCGATATTTCAGTATTGTCGGTCATTTCAACTCAGCTACAAACCATCCGCAACGCATTGGTAATGCATGTAAAAAAATTCATGTTTGAAGGCATTGAAATTGATTTGGATGCTAAGGTTGGCATCTTCATCACTATGAATCCTGGTTATGCCGGAAGAACTGAGTTGCCTGAATCTGTAAAGGCACTATTTCGTCCAGTAGTTTGCATCATGCCTGATTTAGAACTGATTTGCTTGATTTCATTATTTTCGGATGGATTTTTACTAGCCAAAATGTTAGCTAAAAAAATGACAGTTTTATATAAGCTAGCCAGGGAGCAACTATCCAAACAATTCCATTATGATTGGGGTTTGAGAGCTTTAAATTCGGTTTTAAGGATGGCAGGAGTATTAAAGCGTGCTTCTCCTGATTTACCTGAAACATTAGTGCTGATGCGTGCTTTGCGCGATATGAATTTTCCGAAGTTTGTGTATGATGACGTTCCGCTATTTCTGGGACTAATCCGTGATCTGTTTCCTGGGATGGACTGTCCCCGTGTTGGCTACCCTGATTTTAATGCAGCCGTTGAAGAAAGTTTAGAGCAGAACAATTTTATAGTGCTACCCGAACAAATTGATAAAATTGTTCAATTGTATGAAACTATGATGACCAGACATTCGACGATGTTAGTAGGTCCAACTGGTGGCGGAAAAACCGTAGTTATACAAACATTAAGTAGAGCACAAACACTCTTAGGATTACCAACGAAATTATTCACATTAAATCCAAAAGCTTGTAGTGTTATCGAGCTCTATGGAATCCTAGATCCGTTTTCGCGAGACTGGACCGATGGCCTGTTATCCAACATATTCCGTGATATAAACAAACCAACAGAAAAAGCAGAACGCAGATACATACTATTCGATGGAGATGTCGATGCTTTATGGATTGAAAACATGAATTCAGTGATGGACGACAACAAACTACTAACTTTGGCCAACGGAGAACGCATACGTCTACAAGTACCTATATGTGCTTTACTATTTGAAGTTGGTGATTTAGCATACGCATCGCCTGCTACTGTATCTAGAGCAGGGATGGTATACGTTGATCCCAAAAATCTGGGCTATCAACCTTATTGGGACCGCTGGGTTAAAACTCGCACTTGGGAATTGGAAATGGAATATTTTCAAACTCTATATGAACAATACATTCCGACAATACTAAGTTACATAATTTTAGGCCAAATCGGAACGCAGCAGCTGAGTCCTTTAAAAACAGTAATACCGCAAACTGGTTTAAATATGGTCACACAATTATGTTTTATGCTGGATGCAATCTATCCTAATTTACCCGATGCTGTTCATACTGAAGAAGATGAAGTACCTGAGAGTTTAATTGAATGCATATTTCTTTGGTGCATATATAACTCACTAGGAGCACCTTTGATTGCAGACGTTAGACACGATTTTGATTCGTTCACTAAAAAACAATGCGGCATGATGAATGAAGATGATAAAATTACTAATAAAGCAAAAGCAGGAAAACTGCCAGTAGGTTTTCCCACTTTGTATGACTACTATTTTGATATCAAAGGGGAATGCTGGGTTGCATGGCAATGGGTGGTTCCTGAATACATCCATGATCGTGATAAAAGATTTTCAGAAATTTTAGTACCAACTGTAGACACGGTTAGGACAACCTACAACCTACAACTTATGAATGAAATCAGACGCCCAATAATACTAGTGGGTGATACTGGTACTTCAAAAACTGCAATCATTCAAGATTTTCTGCGATCTTTAAATCAAGACGTTTATATTCTATTGAATATCAACATGTCTTCGCGCACCTCATCACTGGATGTGCAGAAAAATTTAGAATCATCAGTTGAGAAGCGCACCAAGGAAATTTACGGACCTCCTTTGGGTAAAAAGCTTATTTGTTTCATTGATGACTTGAACATGCCACAAGTTGATGAGTACGGCACGCAGCAACCCATTGCCTTACTCAAATTATTATTTGAAAAGGGTGGTTTTTACGATAGGGGCAAAGATTTGATTTTCAAGCATTTGAGAGACATTAGCTATTTTGCAGCTATGGGAATAGCGGGTGGAGGTCGCAATGAAGTCGATCCGAGATTTATGTCAATGTTTACAGTTTTTAATTTAGCTTTCCCAGCTGATGCCACTTTGCAGCATATTTACTCTTCTATACTGATTTCACATCTATCGATTTTTGATGAGGAAGTTCAAGTAGGTGCGGAGTTAATGGCAGTGACTTTGGAGTTATATAAAATTACAATCGTAGAATTACCCCCAACTCCCAATAAATTCCATTACATTTTTAATATGCGCGACTTGTCCAGAGTGGTATCTGGAATGTGTTGCTCGGTTCCGCGCTTTTACACACAAAAACATCAGATTGTAAGACTTTGGAGGAATGAATTTATGCGCGTGATATGCGATCGGTTGATCAATGTCGAGGATCAGGAATTGATGAAGAACCATATTATTGACTTAATCAGCCACACGTTTCCGCCACCCCCGCCTCCGCCGGAGATACCAACTGAGAATATTGAAGATTCGGATTTTGTCTTCATACCGGATGAGGAACGCCAAGCCATTGATGATGCACTTGCTGAATACGTCGATATTCTTGAATACGCAATGCGCGATCCTATTTTATTTGGAGATTATCGCAACGCAATCAATGAAGATGAAGTTAGATATTACGAGGACTTGTTGGATTACGAAGCTATTTATTTCCTATTCCAGGAAATATTGCAAGAATACAACGAGCGGAAGGAAAAAATGAATGTAGTACTTTTTGACGATGCCTTAGAACATTTAACAAGAATACATAGAGGTTTAAGGCTACAACGAGGGCACGTGATGATAGTTGGAGTCGGGGGCAGTGGAAAGGGTTCATTGACTCGCCTAGCTGCTTTTACAGCGGGTTGTGAAATGTTTGAAATAATGTTGAGCAGAGGCTACAATGAAATCAGTTTCAAGGAAGATTTAAAACGCCTATATTACCAATTAGGCATTGACAGAAAACCATCGGTATTTTTATTTGCAGCAGCCCAGGTAGCCGAAGAAGGCTTTTTAGAATTCATTAACAACATCTTAATGATTGGAATGGTTCCTGCGCTATTCACTGAGGAGGAGAAGGACCAGGTTATAGGGCAAGTCAGAAACCATTCTCGGGATGCAGGTTATGGCGTCAGCAAAGACGGAGTATGGCAATACTTTACCAATAAATGCTGCGATAATTTACACGTAGTCTTATCAATGTCACCTTCCGGAGATATATTAAGTAAACGATGCCGAAATTTCCCTGGTCTAGTAAACAACACATGCATAGATTGGCTATTTCCATGGCCCGAACAAGCTTTAGTTGCTGTGGCCTCGGTATTTCTTAAAGAAAATGTTAAAATTCCAGAACAATACAGGGCTTCAATCATAGAACATGTGGTCCATGTGCATGAGACAGTGATACACTACACTGTTGATTTTCTAGTTAAGTTACGCAGAAGAAATTATGTAACCCCAAAACATTATTTAGATTTTATACAAACCTATTTAAGAATTTTAGCAGAGAAGGGGGCCTTTATTAATGCTCAATGTGATCGGTTAATGGGTGGAATGTCAAAAATTGAAGAAGCAAGCGCCGAGTTAGACATACTAAACGCTAAACTAGCTAAACAAAAAGTGATTGTTGCTCAAGCTACTGAATCATGTGAAGCTATGCTGGCTGAAATTGAAATTGGCACTAATACAGCTACAAAAAAGAAAACCATTGCATCACAGAGGAGTGGTGAAATTGAAGAGCAGAAGAAAGTAATTGTGGTAGAACAAGCTGATGCCGAGGAGGCCTTATCAGCAGCTCTACCTGCATTAGAAGCAGCCCGCCTGGCTCTAGCAGATTTAGACAAAGCCGACATAACTGAGATCAGATCATTTGCCACACCACCAGAAGCAGTCCAAGTGGTTTGCGAATGCGTTGTCATAATCCGTGGAATAAAAGAAGTTTCTTGGAAAAGTGCAAAAGGCATGATGTCGGATCCATCATTTCTCAAACAATTAACAGAGATGAATTGCGACGCAATCACACAGAAACAAGTTGCCGCTGTTAAAGTCCATTTGAAAAAATCTAACAAATTAGATGACATGCAAAGCATCAGCAAAGCAGGGTATGGGTTGCTAAAATTTGTTTACGCAGTCTTAGGATATTGCGCTGTTTATAAAGAAGTTAGGCCCAAAAAGGAAAAGGTTGAAAATCTACAACGTGAATTCAATGCAGCTATGAAATCGCTTGAAAAATTATACGGCGAAATAGCGAAATTGGAAGCAGATTTGGAGAAACTTAATGAAAAATACGCAGCTGCTATGAAAAGGCGGATGGAGCTACAAGAAGAAACTGACCTCATGATGAAACGCTTAATAGCAGCAGATAAATTAATAACAGGGTTGAGTTCTGAACGTGCCAGATGGACAGTAGATTTGGAACAGCTGCACATTGAAAAAGAACGTCTAGTCGGCAACTGTCTGGTCTGCGGCGCATTTTTGAGCTATACAGGTCCATTTAGTTACGAATTCAGAAGGCAAATGGTTTATGATGATTGGTTGAGGGATGTGGCCGAACGCGGAATTCCAATGACTGAAACCTTTAGATTGGAAAATCATTTAACCAACGATGTAGAAATCAGCAAATGGAATTCCGAAAATCTACCACCTGATGAGTTATCAGTGCAAAATGGAGTTTTAACAATTCACGGTACAAGATTTCCAGTATGCATAGATCCTCAACAGCAAGCGCTCAACTGGATCAAAAAGAAAGAGGAAAAAACCAACCTCAAAATTCTAAGCTTTAACGATTCAGATTTCATCAAACATCTTGATATGGCCATAAAATATGGCTCACCTATACTATTCCAAGATATTGATGACTACATAGATCCCGTTATTGATAACATATTGGAAAAGAATATCAAAACAATAAGCGGACGTGTATTTGTAATCCTTGGCGACAAAGAGGTGGACTATGATCCAAATTTCCGCATGTATCTTACCACAAAATTGTCAAACCCATTCTTCAATCCAGCAGTTTATGCTAGAGGAGTTGTCATCAATTACACAGTAACATTATCAGGATTGGAAGACCAACTGCTCAGCGTTGTAGTTAGAAATGAAAGACCTGACTTAGAAGAACAAAGAGAATTTTTGATTTCGGAAACCAGCGAGAACAAAAACTTACTATCACAACTCGAAGATTCATTACTAAGAGAACTATCAACAAGTACAGGCAACATGCTTGATAACGTAGAACTAGTCAACACCTTAGAAAATACCAAATTCAAAGCACATGAAGTAACCACAAAACTGGCAATGGCTTCAGAAACAGCTAAAGACATTGACAAACTAAGAGACGGTTATCGTTCAGTGGCAAGAAGAGGCGCCATTCTATTTTTTGTACTATCGGACATGGCAACAGTAAACACAATGTATCAATACTCACTGATGTCATATCTTGAAGTGTTTGCATTCTCATTGAGAAAAGCTTTACCGCATAAAGTTTTAGTCAAAAGACTTCTCAACATCATTGAGACCCTAACGAAAAATGTATACGATTACGGCTGCACCGGTATTTTTGAAAAACACAAACTACTATTTTCATTTCAAATGACTTCAAAATTGGAACTAATGGCTGAAAATATATCCCAAGCCGAAATTGAATTTTTCATCAAGGGCTGTGTGACTTTGGAAAAATCTTCAAGAGCTTGTCCTGCAAAATTTATAACATCTCAAGGTTGGGAAGATATCTTAAAGCTAGCCATAGATTTTCCCGATAGTTTCTCAGAACTACCAAACCAAATTGAAAAAGGTATTGAACATTGGCATGCTTGGTATGATCTAGACTATCCCGAGGAAGCGAGATTCCCCAACGGCTATAAAGAACACATATCAGCATTTCAAATATTAATGCTATTGCGTTGCTTTCGCATAGACAGAGTATATAGAGCAGTTGGGGATTATATAACCGAAATTATGGGAGAGGAATTTATAATGCCACCTGTAATAAGCCTCGACAATATTTACGAACAAAGT
This sequence comes from Tachinus sp. AB-2021, assembly GCA_030264575.1. Lineage (NCBI taxonomy): Eukaryota > Metazoa > Arthropoda > Insecta > Coleoptera > Staphylinidae > Tachinus > Tachinus sp. AB-2021. The sequence goes on along the minus strand of JARJEC010072020.1, from coordinate 2,963 downwards.
AGCCCATTCACGCCAGTTGTTTTTATATTGAGTCCAGGCTCAGATCCAACTGCCGATTTGATGAAATTGGGCGAAAGGAGTGAAGCCACATTCAAATACCTTTCATTGGGACAAGGACAAGAACCAGCTGCTTTATCTTTACTTGACGAAGCAATATCAAGAGGTAACTGGTTGATGTTTCAAAACTGTCATCTTCTTCTATCATTTGTGAGACAATTGGAAAAATGTCTTGAAAAAATTGGCAAGCCTCATCCAGATTTTAGGTTGTGGCTGACCACGGATCCAACCAACGCTTTTCCGATTGGAGTGCTTCAACGCTCATTAAAAGTTGTAACTGAACCACCGAATGGATTAAAATTAAATTTGAGAAATACTTATTTCAAATTGCGTCACCAAACGCTGGATTCTTGCAATCATAAAGCGTTCAAGCCTTTGATATATGTGCTGGCATTTTTTCACGCTGTCGTTCAAGAACGCAGAAAATATGATAAAATCGGTTGGAATATAAGCTACGATTTTAACGAATCCGATTTTAATGTTTGCGTACAAATTTTGGACACATACTTAACGAAAGCGGTCAAGGCTAAGGATACCAGAATGCCGTGGAATAGTTTGAAGTATTTGATAGGTGAAGTGATGTATGGTGGTAGGGTTATCGATGATTTTGATAGAAGGATTGTTAAGTGTTACATGGATGAGTACATGGGAGATTTTCTATTTGATACATTCCAACCGTTTCATTTCTTCCATGATGAGACAGTTAGTTATGTAATACCTCCAGATGGGATCAGAGATGAATATATTGGTAAGTGAACTGTGTTAGAGTAGACATTTCTTAAAAGCTTAACTAACACACTAATTATCATAATCTAGCTGCCATTGAGGAGCTACCGTTAGTAAATAGCCCTGAAGTTTTTGGCCTTCATCCGAACGCCGAAATTGGTTACTACACCCAAGCATCCAAAGCAATCTGGTCACATCTAATCGAACTTCAGCCTCAAACTGGTAAAAATAAAAATAACACAAACCAAAACAAAAGAAATTAACCATCCAACAATTTAGGCGCCACTGGTGAAGGTATTAGCAGAGAGGAATTCATAATGAACGTTGCCAATGATGTTCTACACAAAATGCCCGAATCTTACGAAATTTGGAAAGTGAAGATGCATTTTCAACTATCAATGACGCCCACAATCATAGTGCTCCTACAAGAATTGGAAAGATTTAATAAGTTGATTAAAACCATGGGAAAAACATTGAAGAGTCTTAAAAGAGCTTTAGCTGGCGAAATTGGCATGGATGCCATTTTAGACAATATAGCCTATTCCTTATTTAACGGTCAGATACCTAATTTGTGGAAAAAATTAGCGCCAGCAACGTGTAAAAATTTGGGAGGCTGGATGGATCATTTTGAAAAGCGCAACTTTCAATACTTCAATTGGGTTAGTACTAAATTGTTGTCAATAATAATGCCCAGGTTTTTTTATGAAATCTTAGCTGGTGGTAAAACATGCAGCTCTCCATAGTCTAGCAATATGCTACAAAAAAATAAAAACTTCACTTAAGGTTAAATATTATTTTGTTTAGACCGTTCAAGGTGACCCTGTAGTTCTTTGGCTGTCTGGGTTGCATATACCTGAAACATATTTGGCTGCTCTAGTCCAGGTAGCCTGTAGAAGAAATAACTGGCCTCTAGATAGATCAACTCTTTATACTAATGTTACCGATAATTTAGATCCTTTGGATGTCGAAGAACGTCCTGAAATAGTAAGTAATTTTTACGCAATTGAAAATATCTAAGTTACAAAATTATAGGGCACCTGCATGGTACACGGGTTATATTTAGAAGGGGCCAGGTGGGATGTTGCCCATAACTGCTTGAAGCGCTCCTTGCCAAAAATACTTATCGAAGAATTACCTGTATTAAGCGTGATTCCAATTGAAGTGCACAGACTGAAACTTCAAAATACTTTAAGAACACCTGTCTATACAACTTCGCTAAGAAGAAATGCGATGGGCGTAGGTTTAGTGTTTGAAGCAGATTTAGGTACATCGGAACATATGAGTCATTGGATTCTGCAAGGTGTTTGTTTAGTCTTGAATACTGATTAATTATATATAAAAAACGTTTTTATTTATATTTTTGTACTTAAAATATTTTTGGTTCAAATTGGATAAATATAAAAATTTGTCTTAACGAAAAGCATTTCCTTCCGCACATGGAAATGTTTTCATTGTGTTTGGCCTCACCTGGAAAAAATATTTTTATTGGATTTTTATTACCATCGTTTTGGTTTATTACGTTTACTTATCAGTTTGTTTTCTTTGAATCTTTCGATTCGCCTTCTTTGACTTGTCCGCGTCCCAAAATCCTTGCAAGGGAATCCCAGATGCCTCCAAAGAATAAGGCGCAACTTAAATTTTCAAATGGAACGAATGGGTCGTGGATGCCCAATAAAATGGAAGACAGCTTGAAGTAAACGAAGAATATTACAATACCGAAATAGACCAAAGCGTGTGGTGCTGATATAAGTTCAGTTTTCTTATCCAAGATGAAGATGATGGAAGCAACGAGACATGATTTTGTGTAACTGCAAATAAAACAAATAAAATTGTTTTAATTAAAATCAACTAATATTGTATTTACGTACAAGCTGGGTTGCATGAATTCCATGGCAGTTGGGGTCCATACTCCTCTAATCAATCTTTCGATGAGTCGTGTAAAACCGGCACCGTTTCCTTTGAGAGTACCAATTATCACCATAATAAGGTACGCGTTAGGATATAATTTAGCGGCATGGGTTACGCCGTCATATACTTTTTTGCATCTATAGATTTCTTTCATGGCTGAGCATACTATTTTGACTGGCAAAAACTTGGCGACTTTGTAGCCTATATCCAGAGGGGTGTAAAATATCACATACCTGAAAAATGCAAAAAATCCATGCATCAGTATTTTAATA
>JARJEC010071996.1:0-27952 GCA_030264575.1 Tachinus sp. AB-2021 | reverse complement strand
TTTAGTGCATCTTAGTAATTTCCGCATCACATTGAAACAAAAATTAACCCAACAATTGATTAATGTGTAAGTGAGTGGTTGTGAGCCCTTCTTGTAAACGACAAAGGAAGCTAGACTAACTTTCTAGAACAACCAATAGAATTTACAGATAACCAACCAGTATCACAATGCCTATCTGGCCATAGAATCAAAATGATTATAAACCGACAATAATTATACAGAAACGCATTTTATTTATTATTAGGCAGCTTTAAATTGTTTTATTTTATTATATATTGTTTTATATTAAGTAACTAAATTGTGAGTTATCACTATTTGGCGTTTGCTAAAATATATATTTCAAACCATATAACTAGTCTACTCTATATATATATATATATATATATATATATATTTACATCTCCTATATAATGAAGCGTCCGGTATGAGAAGCTGTTAACGGGCGTTCGCTTAAAAAACATACTTCTATCTTAAACAGATTAATATACTCGAGCTCTATTACATCACAAACGGTTGATTTATAATTTTAGATTATAATAATTTTTTTCTTTACATAAACGTGTATTCCGGCGTCCTTCCATTTGTCACTTATTAAGCGTCTTCAATATCCACACATGTGCATGTATATCTGTTATGCTGCGTCCTACGAATTTTAATTTCTATCAATTACGCGTATGGCAGTGTTGACATATCCCAATATATAAAGCGCCGAAATTATTTTGGACTCTATATTTTGTCTTCACATTGCTAAACAGATCAAAGAGAGCTCAAATTGTTTTTTTGCTGTTAATCAAAATTTGAAAATGTAATAACGCAAAACTAAATGTCCCGTGGTGCGTTAGGTGTAGCGGATATTTTATTTATTTTGAAAAGTGCTTGTTGGTAGGGAGGTGAAAAGACCTAAGCAAAAAAATGTGTATTTGTTGGAACAAATGCAACTATTTTGATTTTTTTCTAAAATTTATTGTTATTAAAAAGTAATCACCAACGAGTTGAAAGCAACTACACGTACTTAGGACATTTATAATATGATGTGGAAATAGAGTATTCATAAGATTAAAATGAATGAAAAAGAAACATGTATAATATTTTACTTGATTTTGGGAATGAGTGAAAGTCTTTCAGTGTATTGTTGGGGTAAGGGTAGGGAAGGGTTTAGTCGCAAATTAGAACAATAGTTTGGTTTTAAAATTGTTTATTGCATTCAAACGTTTTGGAGATATGCGTTATAGGTTGTTAATAGTTATAAACAATACTCTTAATTAAAATTGGTTTCATCCTTTACTTTATTTCAATATTGAATTTCTCCATCGCGTCGTCGTTAGGTTGTATTACAGTGAAAATTAAGATTAAAATAAAGTAAAGGATGAAACCAATTTTAATTAAAAGTAATGTTTTTAACTATTAACAACCTTTAAAGCATAATCACTGAGAAGAGAACAAGTTATGTCCAAAATGTTTGAATGCAATAAATACCTTTAAAATGAAACTATTGTCCTATTATGCCACCAAAACCCACCAATCAAAACCTGTATACTTCTACTAAAAAAACAGAGATTCAAATGCTCCAACCCGATATAGTATTTATGGAAATACCAAGCATACTTGAGTATAGAATGAGAAGTACCCTGTATACACAAAACAAAAAAATATATATAAAGATTATAATATGTTTCTAACACATTCACAAGTTATTCAATAATAAAATTTAATTATTTAAAATTTGATTTTATGGCTTCTTGGCCCGAGATCTTCAATTATTAATTACATTACATTTTAACTTATTTAATTCTATTTATAATTATTACATGTTAAAATATTATTATGTATTACATACATACATTTAAAATTTCAGATTTTAATTATTTTCAAAGACAAATAAAAAGGAAACCGACTTTAAAGAAAGTGGAAGTGAGAATTAGCTATCCGAAAGTTTGTGGTTTATTCTAAATTATTATAGTGCACATTTATGCAGTGTTTTTTGTGTTTATTTAACTACAAATATCTAAAAATTTACTATAAATAATTTACATTATTTATACAATAAATAATTTACATAATTTATTGTAATTTGATAGAACGTGCACATCAAATTACAATTAAAATGAATGATGCGGTTTTACAAAAATAAATTAGCTGAACTGTTTTTTTTCAAAATAATTATAAAATAAATCTGTAAACCTGGCAAATATAATACTAATAAAAAACATTCTTTATTTTATCTTTGGCGAATTCCAGCAAGAGTTGTTCAACTTAACCGAGTAGACAGAGAAACAGTGCAAATAAACACATTACAATCAAAATAGTAAAAGTACATTGGATTGATTTGTTTATATGCTAAAATAATCCCAATTGCAATTGTCGCTGTTTATAAAAAGTTAAGAATGCATAAATACGAGTGATTTATAATTATTATTAGTTACTGTTACAGCTATTATTAACAGTTGTTTACTCCAACTTATTATTAGTTTAGTTATGTATAGCGTACTCCATTTCATACTTCATGTGAGCGGAAGTATAGAACAATCGTTATATTTCCGATTACGTCATTTATTTATAATTAAATTATAATTTAAAACTATTATACTAGAAATGCTTGCATAAAATAAGCACAATTTGTCATGTGTCTTTATTACTTCCATAAACATTAAAATTACGCCCTAGTTGGATATAATTAAAAATTAAAATGATTAATTCATTCCAGATTGCTATATCCTTAAATGAATTTCCGAATGTTGCAACTATTCTTATTTTCATTAGCCATAATACATTTAGTTAATATTAGAAACTAGTATGAGATCTTTATAATGCGAACGGAAACACAGATATATTATTGATCGATTGGAGTAATCTAGATTTCATTATTAATCTCTTCGTCTATTTAAATAAGAATTTCAATACAAAATCATACATCATTGAATAAATAAATATTTGATTGATTTGGAAATCGAAAGAGAGAAAAGCATTACGTATAACGTACAATTTCTTTTTGACCAGAAATAGGAAGATACTTATTATCAAACGTGATGTTAAGTATTAGCTATTAAATCAGGGTTGTCAAAACCAGCAGCAAATATCAATACGGCAAGCAATGAAGTTTAAATACTTTTTAATACAAATATTATGTTTTTCCAAAAAAATATACGTATTGTACCACTTTTTCGAAATAATAAATATTTACATCTAAGTAAAAAATATTCAAATGTGTGCTTTACTATCTATAATTTTGGTTGTTGCGGCCCCAAGCACTTTCTATTACTAAAATATACAAAAATGTGGCCACAGACATCAAAAAGGTTGGACAACCCTGTATTAAATGCACGAAGAAATTGACATGCATGAAAATTATCATGATTTATTAAAGTTTTTTTAATGTAAATATAACAACTTAATGTCTGATTAAATCATAAAGGAATCAAATAATGTTTTGTTTTTTTTTATTAATTGCAGATTAGTTTAACGCAATCTCTATTTCATATCGTTAGTAGTATATAGTAATTAATTTTTAATTTATTAGTCATAATATGACGTTAATATGAACCTTTTTTATACTTACGTAGTATTCAATTGCAGCTGGTGTAATTTAACATAATCATTCTATATGACCGAATGCTTTGATGCAAATTATAATATTACACATATCATATTGAAATTAGATAATACTTTTAGAAATATTGCTTGATATTTATTTATTAGTCAATTATTTATATATCAAATAGGTGTAGAATGCAAATACCAAAAAATTATGTAAATATGTACATAATCAGTAAATATCTTCGGTAATATTGTTTGTAGAAATTAAAGCTATCAAAGTACGCACCTTGTTTAATAATTCGTAAATATTGCTGCTTTGCAAATACAAATTTTCTAAACTAATATTATTGATTGATTTAAATTTACGTCAACTATTATATCTTTATTTTATTTTTTGATACTTTCATTGAACTAAAGTTCGGAATACACATATGTATTTTATATAAAATACATAAAATCATGCATAATTTAAATAAGTATCAACATCAGTTTTTTAATTAATTTTTATGTTCATATGTATTCCTGTGCCTTGTTTCTTGCCTGGCGTTTTCTTTATATTAGCTGTTTATTTATTTTAGTTAGAAAATATTTCACAAATATTGCAAATAATATTTTATTTTTATTTAGACCAAAAATTACAATACAATCCAAAATTGTATAATCAAACATAGTCAATAAAGTACCAAATCAATCGGAAATGCTGGCATCTAATTCAGCCATTTCAAAATAATTTAATCTTTAAATCAAACAATATTGAATTAAAAAAATTTTATTTCACATAAAATATTTATCATCACTGTACTGCACATCACACAAATTAATCTATTTTTATCTTTTGAAATAACAAACAAACCAAATTTTTTTATAGATCTTATCATAAAATTTATTAAACCGTGACTAGTTTCTACCAATTACATGATCATCATCATACCACGCTATAAACAAATATGAAGCAAAAGAAAGTTATTATCTTTTTATATATAGTAAAGGCTCAACTATTCAAGTAAGTTTGCTTTCCAATAAAAATAAATGTCAAATAAATTTTCTGAATATTTATAGTTTTGATCGTCACATCAGCGACAATCGGGAAGCAAATTAACAATAAACGTTTGATTAGGGCCAGTTGGTAACCTATATCTGACAAACCGTTCGCACCGTTTGTTTCCTTTTATATCAATGTCACGAGACCATTACATCGCATCACCACCACATATGATTACTAATACAACACACCAAAATCTTATCCCGAACGCAGTTACTAAATTTGACATACTTGAAAAAACATAAATCACTGTAAATTTTCTAGTTTTTTTATAAGAATTTATAATTCTTGACACTACTGTAGTAGTCATTCATAAGAATTTAAGTATCTTTTAAACTGTATACAAAAGTAATACTAAAAGAAAAAAATTAGATATCTGTTTTAGATATCATTTATTTATCTATGCATAATATTAAAAATTATTTTGCAGTGCAGTTGTAAAACCGCTTACGTGCGGATTTCTGTGACGGTCGAGAAAACGCGATTGAAATTTACTGCATTGCTTGTGCATTATAATATATAGAAATGTTCATATCTTTTTTATTGTTGGATAAATCAAAGTGTTGTAGAATTTTATAAACTTACAATAAAGTACTGTTTAATTAATATTGCAAATTCGCTTACTAGCGCACACATTCATTTTTAAGAATTTGGTTTAGTGTAATATTGAATCAACACGATATTTTCTTATTTTTCTGAAAAGATCACACATTATTTAACACAAAAAATACAAAATTTTTGCAAAATGTAACTTAGACAGTATATTCACATTAAAATAAATAAAAAAATCCATATTTGAACACCCTGTAATAATATTATGCAATATTACTTATCAGTAATAAAATTAGTATAAGTTATATTTTATTCACTATTTATTACATTTTTTCTATAATTATGATAAGGCAAATGCCAATAATACGTGTTTACCAATTAAGAAGCTGTTGCAAATTAACCGAAGTTGTAAATATTAATTACGTGATAGCTATTTAAAACAGGCATTCGCAAATAAGAAATTGTTGCGGATTAATTAATTTCTACTGGGTATTAGTGTAATTGACAGTTGTCGTTTTGGTCGGGTTTGGAAAGTTTTTCGGATTAAGTACTCGTGTGATAATTCCGCGGCTATTGATAAATTACGGTCGTTTAGCATAATGCTTAAAGTGCGCTTACCATAAATTTAAATATGTTATATGCGCTTATGTAAATCGCTCACTGTTTATCGGCCGCAATTTCTGACATTTCTTTCTGAGAGAAAAATAATAATCGGCAATTAAGTACTGTCACTTATAGTTACCGACTTGCATAAGTAAATAATTTAAAACATTGCAGTGCGTGTTAAATCAAATTAAATTATTTAGAAAGGTTTTCTGTCTACGAAATCATTGATTGTTCATGGTCTTAAAACAAGATTGTAATATTTTAAGAAATATTGTTGATGTTGTGTAAATATGTAGAATCATATTCAATTTTTTATTTGAATAACTAACTTTTCAAGTGTTCTGTTACAGTTTTCATAATTTGTATTATAAATGAATAAATATTTTGATATGAGTAAAACGTATATGTTAGCCTTGGTATTATTAAGACATTAAAAAATAATTTAAAATGCTCTACAAGGATTATTTTATATACTTAAATAATTAAATGTTACTCAAAACGGACATGATAAATTGTTATAGATTAGGAAGATTATAAGCATATATTATATTTATTACAACATGGTCGTAATTTAAAATACAAAATATATATATATATATATATATATATATATATATATATATATATAAATTTAAAAAAATCTCTAATATTATGTTGAGAAATGCCCACTGATATTATAAATCTCCGTAATATATTTAGTGCATTTCTCAATATTAATAATATGGGCAAAGTACACAATTTAATCACAAAATCTTAGTTATTTTTTTAGACATGTATTTGGAGCTACATAGTATTACGGAGTGATATGCGATATATTTATTTTACTACACCTGATTGGAACAAAAATAATAATTCCTGTACTATAATGAAAACATTTCTAACATAGTTTTCATTATATTTAAGTTATTTTTAATAATTAATATTAAAATAAAATACATATTATTTTCAGGAAATAATGCTCACTGTTAATGTAATATGATTTTAAATTGATTATAATATATGATTTTATAAATTAAATATTTTATTTTCACTTAGTTTTTTTATAATATTTTATTTTATCATCGATTTCGATATATTTATATCATTATCAAATAATTAAATATGTATTCATTGACAAATAAATAAATTGTTCATTTATCACGGTACAAGTTTGTAGTTGTAAATGTTTTTTTAATTGCAAGTTCTACCAAAATAGTTAAATTCGTATTATTTACATGTAGTATTTCTAAAATATTTAAATTTGTATTTATATTTATATTATATTTATATTTATATCTATATTTATTGAGATAGAAATGTAGTGCTCTGGCATTAAGTAGTAACTTCAATATAAACAAACTGAATTTGATAATTTAATTAATATTTGTTAGTGTCTGTGGCATAACCACATAAAAATCTGATATTTTTAACAAATTTTATCCGAAAATAATCTACTACATATCCAATTGATATACATTTAATTTATAATGTAAGTGACTAACCGAAATTTAATAAAAAATGTAGCTGTAAACAAAGTTTTACTTCTAGTGTCTGGTCTTAAAGTAAAAACTTTTATATTGAGGTATGAGTTCGAAATAAGAGGAGGACTAAAGAAATAATTTATTTGGGAGTTGGGAATGAATGAATGTGAATGAGAGTTAAGTTTGTTTGCACAGTGTTTTCTTAATTAATGGACACTTAAAATAAAGTGATCCTTAATTTGCATTTTTATTGTACCACACAGATTAAAGATATCCTTAAAAATAAGTTCAACATTGTAAAAATTTAGCGAAATTTAATTATACTACGTTTTTATTTTCAAGTTTGTAACAATTTAACCGCGTAAAAAGTATCTATGTTTATAATTTATAATTATTGTTATAAATTATTTAAAACAGTGTGAATTTAGATAGTTGATTATAAACTTTTTACTAAATCGTTTTGATTCTATGTTCAGATAGGCGTTGTGATACTGGTTGCCTGTAAATTCTATTGGTGGTTCTACACAGTTAGTTTAGCTTCCTTTATCGTTTACAAGAAGGGCGCAGAACCATTCACTTTCACTTCATTATTTATAATTGTTAAAAAAAGAGAATAGTATTTAATATTTGTGTTTTAACTTTTTTATTACATTTTCCTAAAAATAAATTTTTGTTTGCAAGTGTAGTTGAAACTATTCTGACAATTCTGCAAACCATAGGATGTATTAAATCATATCGCCAAGTACACTAACACTCAATAAATAATTTTTTGTAGCATATAACCTTAATGTTAATAGACTTAATGACAATTTGGTTTGTCAAAAATATGAAATGCGAACATACTCGGTCAATAGATTGACATTTGTTAATCTAACAATGTGTTACAGTTATATGTATGTATTTATTTATAGTGATAATTACTGTTTGCTTACCGAGTATGTTTGCTCTTTTAAATTATATTTTTTTTGTTTTAATTTTTTTTGATATCTTTGTACTGAAGAAGGTGATATTTCCTATCAGTTTGAGGAGCAAAGAATCATTTTCTCATTTCTAAAACACTACGTTCAATTTTTCTCTTGTCAATTATAATACTGTTCTAGTTGCTTTTCCGCATCATTTCAAAATGTTGTCATTATATTTCTTTAAATTGCAATTTTCTATTTATGTATATCTATTAGGTTATACATTTAGGATTTTGTTGTTTATCTTACTGCTTAGATCAGTTGTGATAATTTTTGTGGTAATATAAACTCAATAGTCAAATGATGATGCATTTAAAATTTACTATTAAAATTTGTGTTGAAAATACTGTTGTCTTTTAGAAACATAATATTTTAAAATAATTTTCAATTTAGTAATCTCTGTTTTAAACTTGTTAAAAAGTTTAAAAAATCAAATAAGTGCTGTTTTCCATTACTATTTATTTTAATAAGGTACAAATTCTCTAGTAACAATTTTCTGTTTTATATAAAACATTTTTATTTAGAGAGAGAGAGAATTTTTTTTGAATGATTTGGAAAAAATAACTACATGCACGAATAGTAATTAATAATATTTTAAAAATTAATGAATGCTAATAATAATAACTTTAGATAATTTTTTTTAATTGTGCCTAATCTATGTAAATTTATTAGTACCTGATTAGATCTAAAAATAATAAGTTTTATTGATTTCATACTTAAATTTGTTTTATTTGTGAAAATATATTGCTTTTTTATAAATATATATTGACGAAAAATTCTGTCTGCGGTAACTATATTGACTATTAGCAAAAATGTCGAGAGCGACATTATAATTTTCTCTTTATTATTTATTCTCTGTGTCGAGATGAGTTATTTGGGAATTGTGTGCCCGAGAAAAATATGTGGGTCGATTTTTGTTTCATTAAAATAATATAAAAAGAGGAAAAGAAAATTGGCCAATTAGCACAAACAATACTGCGGTAGTCTAATTAATGACTAATTGGATAGAATAACACATATAATCTGAACTTAATTTTTTAGATAAATATTTCTTGTATGGCATTATCAAATTAGTATAGAATTTGTGTTATAAACATTGAAAATGTTGCGAGGTCATGAGAATATTAATTTTATTGTTATTTTTTGTTATAATACTAAATTAATAAAAAGATAATAACAGCTACTGATGGATAGTGAAATGCGTATGTTTATATTGTTCTACATATACGCACGGCTGGCGCATCGGCGTGTGAAGTAAAGTTGAAATTGTATATTGTCAATAGTTTCAATGTATAGAAAGTACGTTACTTTTTGTTAATATCACCCAATTTTATTTTATTTACATGTTACGTGCTAATTTGCTAAATAAAAAAGCATGGTTGTGAAAGAGATCTAATTATTATAAAGCAGTAAACATCTGTGATACTAAAAGTGAATTATTAGAACTGTTCTATTTGCTATATGCAATAATAAGTAACATGAAAGAAATCAATTGTATAAGAGTAAATATATTTTTAAAGAAAAGCAGGATATACTGTAGCAGGTGTTTATATCAAAATCAACATAACATACTTTATTGAATTTGTTATGTAAAATATTTGCATGAAGCGAGCACACATAGCAATGAACATAAATTAATGTAATAAATTAGTTACAAAAAAAGAGACTTAGTATATCACATAATTGTGGAGCGCGGTGTATTTAAATTGCATAATATATTTTAATACATGCAAATGTAACTGGTTAGGTTTGTCTTGAAAATAAGAAAAGTGCCAATTTCCTTCTACGGTATTAAGAAATAACGCATTCGGTCATCTGTTTTTAGAACCCAACCCAATAAGCTATAATTAATATATACATATACAACGATCGTTTATTATTTTAACAAACGTAATTATTATGGAGTACATACATTCTATAGATCTTAATAAAATTTTAATATATATGCCACTAAGAAGATTATAAATAAATAACTATTTTTTTATTGTTCTTTTTACTCCTTATCTCAGCGATTTTACTTAATGTAGTAATTATATATGTAAATACATAATGGCGACAGTTATCGAAATTTAAAAAGTGAGTACGAAAATCCATTAATGAAACTATCTATCAGTGAAAGGATTTCCGCAGAAACATTTATTATTAGTAATACTTTTCAAGACCTTTTAATTCTTATAAAAATACAATGGTAGTTTTTACTAAAAATCTTTCACGTAAAACTATTTGTTAGTTATATTGTATATTTTCATTATTTTTAAAAGTTTTTGTTAAATACATACTATGGTTCTTAATAAATCGGTAACCACTATCAACGTGAAAGGCGGCAATTTGGCGATTGCAGGAGTGGCGGAATAGACATCTTCGAGTAAAATTAATTTACCTGTGCTTGATTGTACAAAACTCCGTTAAGTAGAGACATTAAAATTAAGGCAATAAATAAACATTACAATTAAAAAATAGTAACTTGTGCATTGAAAAATTCCTTTAAGCGGTGTTTTTCATATGTTTACTTATCGCTTTGCTTCTCACAAACGTTTAATTGTATTTTAAAATTTCTGTAAAAATATTTACTAGAATATTTTATGTACAAACATTTAAAAATTACAGACTGATTTTTAAAATAAATGTAATACAAATTTAAAGTTAATTTTACAACCTAAGAATGTTACAAATGTGAATATAAAAGACAAAAATTTTGTAGCCAAGGTAATGTTACCATGGTACTTCAAAGGTTTTTTTATTAATATTTTTTATTTTTATTTATATTTGTTAAAACTTTTGTTGTGTAATTTGAGAATTTTTAATTTATTTGTTGTAAGTGTTTACTATTTTTTTTTAATTTTAAACTTTTTATTAATATTTTATTGCAGTACGGTGCAGTGCGGATGCAATATTTTGATATTATTTAGGTATTAGAATTTTAGGAATTTATTTTCAATTACTTACTAATAATTATTTTTTGTTATTTTTTAAATCTCAGTCAAAATCAATTTTGTCGCGGCCAAGATACCATTACCCTTGTCGTTGAAGGATCTTTTGTTTTTATTTTTTAATTGTATATCGCACTACAAAAAGAATGTTACACATTCTATTTACCCTTGGCTAGAGTAATTTCATTTCCTTGTCGGTCATAGGTTTTTGGCGATTTTGATTAGTCTATACTAAATTCAAAACTACCGTGGAGTCGAAATAAAAAAATTCATGCGTTGTTCACGTGCATAGCTCGAACACAACAGGGACAGGGCCGCAATGATAGTTTCTACAGTGACTGTTTCTATTATCATCTAGTATTTTTGCCTGTGATTTCTGGTTTATGGACATTTAAAATAGCTTCTTTAACTTTTACACCTAAATGAGTTATTTTGCGTCTTTTACGTGGTGGAATCATTTTGTTTCCATTGCTTATGCACCGCAAATATTTTACTATGCATCTATGTATAAAATTTCATTTTAATGGAGTCTGGATTGAGAAATCGAGTCCCTTGCTAACGACCAATCACATGCTAACATAAATAAGAAGAGAAATATATATATATATATATATATATATATATATATATATATATATATAGAAGCAATGGCTTGACTTTAATTTGTATTAAATTATATTTTATTTTTCATTATTTTAAAAACTATTTGTTGTAAAAAATTGTCTATTTAAAACAGTTCGAATTTATTTCTTTAGAAATTTATTTTCTCGTTAATATATTTTAATAACAACATGCAACTGGTGAAGCTTGATATTTCCTCTTTGTAAAAATATATTATAATGTGGAATAAGTTATTGCGGTTTTAGAAATTCGAAAAATGTGTCCTAAGGAAACAATGCAATTCGATCGTGCATGAAGAGTACCTGGAAGAACAACGATTTAAATTAAATTTACTATTATCATGAATGTGAATGCCATGTAGAGATTTTATATTTATATTTTAAGAATTAATGTTAAATTACAATAAAGTTCAATCAAATTTAATTATCTATATATAATATATAGCTTTCAGCATTTTAATGATTGAAATATTATATTGAACTGTGAGTAAAGTTTATTAAAGAATAAATATAATATTATTTATAAAGTAGTATTGATTTTAAACTTTTGTTTAGTTTTGATTGTCGGGATAGATGATCATACTTCTTGATGCATCAAACAGTTTATATTATAATTTGTAATATTATTTTATATTATTTTTTAGTAACAAGCATTAGTATTATCATATAAATTTAATGAAAATATATTTCAATTCAAAGCAATTCGTGTATAACTTGAAATGGATTTCTAACCATAAACACGAAGCGGTAAATTTTGAATTTGCTATACCAATCGAAAGTAAAAGTAAATTCATATTATATACTGTTATTATAGTAAATACAAAATTTGCAAAAATAGATATACCTGTTACGAATTACTACAGAAATTCTCATCTGTAGCATACTATACTACAGATGAACATTTCTGTAGTAATTTGTAATAGGTATTACGCTTATATAATTTAGTATAAATGTTATTATAATTATTTACAAATAATATAAAAAATGATCCTAACATTTAGAATAAAAAATGGGGCCTTGGTCTGCTTGTTTAAACACTTGTTTTGCACCATATTAGAATTGTTAAATAACCAGCGTTGAAAAAATGATGATGAAATTAAGTAAACTTTCATTTTTAAACAATTTATCAATAAAAATTATAAACCAAAAATATCAGAATCTCAATTTATTGAGCATATACATTTTTGATACTATTTGTTTTTACAAAAATAGCTAGATGAGATGAAATTGATCGATATTTGAATATTTAGCAATACTTACCGAAGAAATAGTTTTTATTAGTTAAATATAGTCAAATTGCAACAATATGATCATATACCACTACAAAGCTGTTTCTACGATTTAGTAATAAACATAATATAATAAATATTAAACAAATTGCTATTATTTATTAGTTGATCAAACAATTGATACAAACTTTACATTATTTAAGATGTTCCAAGATCCTCTATTATTTGTACATATTTCTAGTCTTTTTTTCAAAATTCCACACACACTCTATGAATTTTATTTATTATCATTTCCAGATAACGTCCAAGTTATAACGTCTTAATAAATTTAGGTTGTTGTTAAAATCAACTTTATATATTATTTATTAGCAAGCGGCAAAATAATATTGAATTTTGATCCGATTCTACTATTCCAATTTTACCCAAAATTTGTCCTTAGTAACTGAATTTAATTAATCATGTATGTGCGGAACATTTTTGCAAAAATAACGTGTTTTTTCCATTAACAGAATCTATCGCAATAAGTGTAGTGTGCTATTATCATATTTTTTCTCTTTTTATACAGATTACTTTCAATTTTCTTAATTTTTTTAATTATATTTAGAATTTTTATTATTGTTTCTTATAATTAATTAGCATTTTGCATAAAATATACTATAAAAATGGCGTTTTTTTATAAAAATTGGAACATGGTAATAAACGAAATTTTAAGTTTTATTTATTAATAATAAAAAATGATAAATTGTATAAAAACAGTTTACTTTTCTTATTACTCTCTTATTACTCGTTTTATGTGAGTATTTATAAATTTTACTCCAGCTTCTAATGTCCGTCAAAGGTGAAGCTTCTGTTAAAATAAAATATCAAATAATTTTTCAGAATGCTCTTATTTTAACCTTGAGTGTTTTAACTGAACATGTATAACTCCTAACAAATATTGTTTCTTGCGTACACAAAGTTGTTACTATTGTAGATATAAT
The DNA here is from genome assembly GCA_030264575.1 of Tachinus sp. AB-2021. Classification (NCBI taxonomy): domain Eukaryota; kingdom Metazoa; phylum Arthropoda; class Insecta; order Coleoptera; family Staphylinidae; genus Tachinus; species Tachinus sp. AB-2021. The sequence continues at coordinate 14,037 of JARJEC010071996.1, read as the reverse complement.
TTTACTATTTGCAATAAATCTTTTCAGGGATGCAAGGTATGCATATATGCTTACGACTTGCGCTAATTCTATGTTCGTTGTTTTAAAATCGCATTTTACATTTTTAGACTAATCTACAACAAATCATTTTTGATTTGCCCTTAAAAGTACTGATATTTATTGGTGTTGCCTTAAAACATTTTGTACATTCTTTCAGAACCTAATTTGTTATACTTTTAGATAATGGCAAATGTTTTCTAATAGAAGTTAAAGTAAGTTATGGTCTATGCAAATTTTATATATGTCGACGTCAAACACTGAAATCCTTTCTCTCTCTTGTCAGTACTAGCTGTTACGGGGATTGCTAGCACAACGTAACAAACAAAATACGGTGTTTTGGTCGCTGTTTACTGCTGGTTATACACCCCCCCCCCTCTCCTCCCCCACAACTTAACATAATATAAGACGACAATGAACATTAATTCATAACAGTCAAATCGGGCTGAAGATGGTGTAAACCACTAATAAACAGGTACAAAAACACAGTATTTTGATTGTCGACAATCTTCGTAATGTCTAATCATTATAGGAATCGGCGGATTTTAATGTATGACGCCGACATTTATATATATATATATATATATATATATATATATATATATATATATATATATATTATACTCGGCACTCGACACTCTGGACTGTTAAAACAAAAACGCTCAATCAATCGGGGTGGTTTAAAAGTTACCTTATAAGCTGGTGCAGTTAAAACTCCAATACTACAAAGCTATTTTTCCAAAGGGCAATTGTGTAAAATATCAATAAAATAAATAAAAAGATAAAAATATCAGTTTTATCATCCTATTGTTCTAACTAATATTTGTACGTTGGCAAATAGATTAGGATGTAGGACAAAGTAGTTTTGAACTTGCTGTTTGGCTATAAAATGTTCCATTTGTGCTGCAAACCACTACTAGCCTATTCTGGCAAAATATCATTGTTTTGTTTACAATAGTTTATTTTGTATAAAAAATCCTGACATTTTAAATTTATTCAATCTTCCCAATTAGGGTAATCCATAAAGAACAACGATTTCTACAAGAAAAGGTTCTTTTATTGTAATTGCTAAACATATAATATTTGGTTATTGCCCAAAGGCATTTTAATACGTTTCTAGGCATTACATTTTGCTTTATGTATTTTTTTGTGGCTTGCGTAACCATGTGGTTCATTCTACTATAATCTGTTGTTAGTTTTGAAAATTCTTTTGATATTATATCTGTACGATTTTCATGTGTTAACGTGCCCCCATCAAGTTTTATTAGTTAGAGACCAATTTCATTCGCAACACCAATTTTCCATTTTAAATGTTTGATTAAACTTAAGAGTATAATGGAATCAGTCTGATAATAAGCTTGGCTTATCCGTAAGTTGAACAACAATCTTTTTCAATTTATAAGTCGCACCAATAACACCACTAGAAAAACTTTTGATATGGATGTTATTTTCCGGGAAATCAGAAGTTTATTTTTTTTTAATAATTAACATTTATGTTTGTCTACAATATCTATTATTTATTGTTGAGCATTCATAGTGCTTCTAACTAATGTCAACTGTGACTTATTACCATATCCAATTGCCCCCCACACTATAAGCTAAACAGTTTGATTGCCATGCGGTTCAACAAAAAAATGAAAATGCCATTATTCACTTACCAGCATTTGACCACCGTTCATACCCAAACAAAATTAGGATTGGTCACTAAAAACGACCTGATCCCATTTGTGTCCCAATTTAGTATTTAGTTGACGACAAAAGTAAGCGTTGGCGTTTGTGTTCTACGGTAAGTAGTAAAAGCACCTGTGATTGATATGACATACGCCCAAAAAAGCATATTTTTCTGTTAATAGTCTTCATGCTGACAGCTTTTCCAAATTTAGCAAACAGTTGGTTTGCAAACGAGTATGTGGTAAAAACAAGATCTCTCAAAGACAGCAGTCTTAGGGGACGTTTTTGATGTAGTGTTGATTGTCATAGACGTCTAGTCCGTCTGACAGTTTCCCTTGCCTTCCTCGGACCAAGCTCGGTATAGGTTTGCCACTGATAAAAGGTTTCTATGTAACCGGTCAGCAATTTCATAAAATAATATACCCTCTTTTTGTAGACGCACAATTTGAACTTTTTGAAAGTCGTAAAATTTGCATTTGGCGAATTCTAGGCACATATTGACAAACTCGAGAAAATAGAATAATGTAACCGCCTCCGTGGCATATTCAGTACGGCCGATATCAAATGTTTGCATCAAAACTAAAGCAACGTTAGGCACGGTCAGCACTTGACTGTGAGACCGCATAGCTTCGCCTACCGGTACCATTTGCCATTGGGAAACAATTAATGGCGCTCTAGATATTGCAGCAAATTTCTAGAGTAAGAAACATTAACTCAACACACACATACTTACATAAACAGGGCTGAAGAACCTCGAGGCCGATGGCCAATTGGGTAAAACCCAACAAATACTGATGTTACTAAAATAGTGTGACAAAAATTAAAAATAATCAGTCCATACTTCTTTGTGTTAAGGTTTTCTTCAACGCGCAATAAAAAAATTGTTTTTATCAAAACCACTGGAAGTTTACGCTATAAAAGTTATAAATTTTTATTTTGACCATACTTGATTTGCGAATTTTATTTTTTTTATTAAACTGCATATTTGATAAAAACATTAAATTGGTTTTCTATAGTTTTTTATTTTTGTCACTCTGGATATAAATCCAGGTACCGTGTTCATAATTGCTAGCGTTAGATAATACGTATAATTCTTGACAATTTTCTATTTATATTTCCTATTTAAAAAAAATATTAATAAAGACCAACGTATAATTTCTTACACTGAATATATAAATATCTACTTTTTTATTTATTGAAAATTTGAGTTTTCTTAAACATGTTATGTTCTGTTACAATAGTTGTGCCTCTAATTGATTTTGTTTTTTTTTCATTCAAATAAAATTTTTTATTTGTATTTGAATTTTACATAAATTTGAATGAACGACTTTTCTAACAGGATTGTTGTAATTGTAATTAAATCATTAAATATAAGATATAGATATAGGATAAACTCGTTTATATTTCTCCGCATTTTGCATTTCTGAACTGAAATATTTGCCAAAAAATATATTTTTGTAACATCTTTTTAAAATTATTTTTGCTTGTAATCCCAAAAATTGCTCCTTTTGTCTCTTGTGTATAAAAATACCGCGCTGATAAGATGCAAAAGTCAACTTAGTGTTTAATTAAATATTTGCATTTTTTATAATCAGCAAGAATGTTGGATCCGAGTAGTTGAATATTTTTTAATCAAATTTTCTAAAATTAACATCGTATATAGTTTATAATATTATACTTTATAACATTATTTTTATTATTTATATAAAATATCCAATAATATTATATAATTTTCTTTGTATTATTGAAATTATAGCAAGATACATTATTTAACTCTTACCCCAGAAAACTTATTATAGCGTTATATACCCGCCAGCATTAGGCCATGCGTTTCTGAAACTCATATCAATTTACTTCAATTGCTTAAAATTAATGATACTATCCGTACGTAATATTTGCTTAGGTTTTAATTTGTTTTAATGATAGTCATCGCATATGTCAGTGATTGTCTGGTTTTTGCTCCATATTTGAAATGTCGCTTGCCCATGCATATATATTAAATTTTAACCTTTCAAATGATAGAAATTGATCTAGATTATATCGCTCAAATCGCCTCCTCGCGTTAACAATTTTTATAATTATAATTCGTTTTTTCTAAAGCAACTTGCCTCTACAAATGGACTTGCAGAAAAAAATTATGTAATCGCTTGCGGTTATCAATAATGATTATAATTATTGTATAATAGATATAATTGGTATTGTTTGAAATTGGGACTTGTATTCCAAGGACTGAATATATATTTACATATATTAGTATTTTATTAATTAGTTTTAACTTGTATAATTAGATAAGTTAAATCTAATTCTAAGTGATTTAAAATGAACAGAAATAAAAAATAGTTTTAAAGTAATAATATTTTTTATTGATGTGAACTTCGATATATATGTATGCAGACAAAAAATTTAAAACAATAGGAAACGTTGCGTAACGCCTGCAGATGAGAAACATTAAACTAGATTCTTTTATAGGAAACTGTGCATTTTCTGATGTTTCATATTCGTGCTATTGTTTGTCACTGTCACTAATATAGTTTGTTTTTTCTGTACAAACTTCAAGGATTGCTCATTACTAAGATGAAGATGGCAACTTTTGTCCTAACGCGTCTTTAGATTTAGAAAAAATATTTAGAAAATTAAACATAGTAGTTCTAAATAGCCCAAAAAAGTTAAAAAACAAATATAGTTACATAGGGTGTAAAGTCAGCTGAAAATTTTTCATTTAGTGAAAGAATATAATACAGCTTATACTTTCAAAAATATCCACAACTGATATCTCAAAAAATAGTGACATAATACAAAAACAAATCTAAAACACATTGATTTTTGTTATGATGGTGACATCTGTAGACATACTGATGACACAACAATTTCTCTTTATCCTCCAACACCTTCACAAACCTCCACACCTTCTAAAAAGTTTAAACGAGATGACACCTCATTTGGAATTTCAGTAATTCAGATGTGCAATTTAAATACAATAAGAAAATGTAATTTAAAATTATTTTATTTATAAAAAATATAGAAAACATTTCAAAACACGACCATTTTTATTTTAATAGGGACATTTTTGATGTGCTTACAGTGTCAACATTGTACACTATCTATTAAAAAATAGGAGCCCTGGTAGACAAGAAGCTGTGGTCTATTTTGTCATTGTTACTATATTTGTCATTATCACTAATATAGTTTGTGTTTTCTATTCAAACTTCATGCTGTTGAGACTTGCATAATTACCAAGATGAAGATGGCAACTTTCGTCTTAAATGGCTATTAGATGTTTTACATAAAAATTGCACTTATTTAAAATCTTTGAAACTGCATACATGATGTGGTCGGAAAAGTGACACATAATATACCAACAATATGTTTAAACAGGATTTGCCCCAGTTGTTATTATTTTCATGATATGTATATTGTGAGTTTTTTTATCATGAGACAACAAAATATGTCAAAAACTGCGCATCGGATTAAAAAACAAAAAAATACGTTTTCAATATTTGTGAAAATGCTACCCGTTGATTCCATTTTCAACGCACCTGCACCATCCCAAGGGGAGTGAGGCCTGGGGCAACTTAGAAATCATAAATAGAAAGCCTTATTTATGAAGTTATATTTTTTTACTAGAACCCGAATCAGCAGTAAATATGGGGGTTCCTATTCAAAATTATAACTTCCTTAACACTTCACTCCTGGGTTGATGTGGGGGTTAAAAATGGTATCATTGGATAACATTTTTAAAAATATTAAAGTCATATTTTTTGTTTTTATAAATTTGATTTGTAGTTTTTAAAATATTCCATTGCCTCAAGATAACAAAAAGACTCAGCCTATATAAAAATAGTTACTTGGAATTAAATCGAAAACCAATATTATTATTTTCAATTCAATCGAAACGAAAACTGATATAAAAAATATAATGGTCCAAAGCACAAAAAATAACATGTTTGGGCTTTTTGTATTTTAGCTTGATTTTTTGGGATATCCGGGGTATCTAAAAACACTCTGGTTATTATAAAAATTAAGTCATACTGTGTGGTTTTGTGTCCTTTTTGTAAATATAAAATACTAGATTAAAAAATACACCAATATAATTTACAGCAAATAGTATTACAGCGTCAATCTGGCTATAGAATTAACAACATTAAATAATAATTAAAAAATTTAAAATCAATGATCCCATTTGACGTTTCTATACGCATATCTGCGTTATATGTAAGTTGAAATTCAGAATTCTTTTTTAAAAATACTTCCTTGTTTTATAAAAGTATACGGTAAGGCATATAATAATTTAGTAATTCTTAAAATTCAATATTTGAAATTATAAGTTGGTGGAATTCGATAATACTTATTATAAAAATTATAAAATACTTCGCAAATATATATAAAAAAATATTTGATTTTACTTAATAACAAAAAAAATAATTATTAACATATAGATGTTATTATCAATAAATAATTAAAAGAAATATTTTATTTATAATAGATTTTTTTGTAGAGTGATTATTATGAATAAATTATGTTTTTATATTTTTTGTATGATATGAAAAAATTTAATCGACAAAAATATTTTTATTATCATGTTTAATGAGTTTGTTTTATAATTTCATATTGATTGAACTCAAATTTATTAATATCGTATAGAACTAAAACATACATGAAATAATTATCGTTGAGTGTAAAAACTATCACTTGTAAATTACATAATTCATTTTAATTTGTCATAAAAACATTAATTATGACAAGGTTATTTTTATACATACATTAAATTTATAAGAGTATACTCAAAATCTATTACAATATAAGTTTTATGAAATCAATTTAAAATGCCACATTGCGAGATTATCACCATCATTTTTAGTTATTCGCGCGGGTGGAACAGGCTTAATTTATTTAAAATTAATAAACTATTAATGTTGTTTTAATAATTAAATGCCAATTTAATTACCACCGCATGTGTGCATCTTCAAACAAAATTTCATAATTTTATTCATGCATTAAAGAAATCACAATTGTTACACAGTATAATTTAAGTGAACAATTTATACATTCTATAAAAGCTTTATGTAACACGTAGATGCACGATTTGCAGTATTTTCTGCTACTGTTTTGAAATAATATTATTGTCGCTATACATGTACCAAATCGTGGTATTCTTATATACCTTACTTGTGATTCATTGCTTTCATAATCCTGGAAAGATTATAATCTGCAGTGATAGCAATGTTGAAATATAAATAGCTTTTTTAAGGTGCTCAAAATTCACATTACATTTAAATAATAAACAAACAAATACTAACTGATGAAAAACAAATATACCGGGTGACAACTGAAATTGGTACGAGACTAACTTTTTAATTTACAAATATTTTTTAATAAAACTTATATGGGTTAAAATACATCAGAAAACCTTACTTTGCCGCTAGAATTTTCTAAAATATCGTTTCCATTTTAACAAAAAATAATATCAATTTTGTTTTTTTAAATGGAACCCATATTTTTGCAATTTTTTATTTGTTAGTAGATTTCACGCATAACTCCAAATTTTCAGAAGTTTTGGTAATATAACCTCATTTTGAAAAAAAAATTTAAACTTAAAAAAAATGTATAACAACTACATTACATGGTGGTTCGGAAATCACCTTATAAGCTGTCGGTCCCATCAAAACCCCGCTATGACAAGCCATCGGCTCAATTAGGGGCAATGATGTAAAAACATAAACAAAATACAATGGGATTATTGGGAAAAATATACCACATATATTTGCCACATTATTTATTCAAAATTGAGTGATTTGCACGCTTTTATAAATGACATAATTAATATTTAGGTTATAACTATTGTTCAAACGAAACCCAATTGGTACCATGATATCACGTAAAAGTATATTTTTTTCGACATCAAAAATACTTGTTTATAATACTTTTAAAAAGTTATAAACTTTTTGTGACATTAAAAAATGTTTAAAAAATGAGGTTATTTTACCAAACCGCTGAAAATTGTAATTCGTATTAAAACGGTCTAACAAACAAAATTTGCAAAAATATACCGGGTGTTCCATTTAAAATGACAAAATTTGTGTTGTTTTCGGTTAAACCGGAGATAATATTTTTAAATTTTTTAGCGGTTATGTAAGGTCTCATGTTGTATTTTAACCCAAAAAAATATATAAGAAAATTTTCATAAGTAAAAAACATATAGGTCCTTACCTGTTTCAGTTGTCACCCGTTATATTTTATTAATATAAGTAATAATAAGAAACAGTAATTAAGAGACTGACATTAATAACTCTTAAACTTAAGAAAGGTTAACTACTCGACACAAGTGATGTAGAGAACAAACAAATTTATTGTTAACTTGTGAAATACGTCTTACAAAGACGAAAACAAATTACTTTGCATATTGACATATCAAAGAAACTTGCGTATTACAACTACAACACCAATGCTGAATTTATCCAAGCGATTTAGCATTAAAAATAAATTTAGTATTAAATATAACTTTAGATATAGGCGTGATGAATTTATGCAACAAATTTAAATATAAATTTAAGAATTAACTCATGCGCGTGTGACGCTTATGTCAGATGAAAGTTAAAAATATATTTTTTTAAATTAAAAATATTTTTTTTAATAAAATTAAACAAATTATTAAAAAATCGTTTGTTTTTTTACAACAAATTGGCAGATAAAATGAACTATTTTGTAATATTTGATCAAATAGTATTATCAATCTAATATGTTTTTGTGGAATTTGCTAATGTATGTGTTTATGAATATGTGCATATTTTTTGTTAATTTTTTATTGATTACTTTACACAATATTGAAGTTGCAAGCTTGGATCCAATGTGCAGCGCTTGCTTTAAGGTAGTTTTCATAAATAAACTACACTGACAGTTTGTTTTCATTTCTGACAATTATGTTTTGACGTTTTGAACGAACCCATAAGACGCGAGTATAGTTTTTTATAAGTTATCTGACCTGTGCACGACAGTATAAGGTATCCAAGCTTTACCTCAATATTTATTATAAATGGTGTTTCCGTCTATTGTAAAATCCATTTTCGTGGGCTATCCTTAGAATAACAGTATACACTCTTTATCCGAGGTTTGTAAAAAAGCCTTAGATTTATGTGTTGTGTAGCCTATTTCAAATGTACAAAGTCACTTATTTTTATAATCGCAATTTATATCTTTTAGCCTTACATTTAACATATAGACAGTGACAGTGAGAAAACTAGCCAATGTGGCCAAAAAGTATTTTGAGGTACATAGCTGTCACTTTCAGTTACAGTAAAACACCAACTTTTTGGTTGGAAGTGCGGCCAAAATCATTGACTTTCTGATATAGTCATCTAATAATATATTTTCACAATCTTTTTCTTAGACTATTAATTTAAATTGTTGTGATTATTGAGTAATTGTTAATTTTATAAACTACAATTAGTTACCTAATTAATTTTATTTAAAAACATTAATATTTATTGATTATTACAATTATTAGTATTGGCATTTATTGATTAAATGATTTATTATGCATACTCGATACAGGGTTTAAATTATAGAGGGAGGTGCCACACAGTTTGAATACAATTTGTATAAAATATAATAAATACAAGTTCAAAACGATAAATTCGTTTGTTTTCTATATTAATAATAAACTTCCTTTTTATAAAAACTGTAACGTTATGCTTATTTTATTATTTTTTGTTTTTCTGGATTTTTTTTTGTTAAAATAAGTAACATTAGTTTAAAATGAACATATAGAAAACTATAGCAAATTATGCATATTAATTGTTAAATTGGACTATCATAAGTGACATATCTACATTATAAAAACTGTTTAAATTCGTAGTCCTAATCATCAGTCAATTTGATATTACATCAGCATGAAATTGAAAAACTTTTCTGAATTTAATGTTGCGTACTAAATAAACACTTTACATAATAAAGTTCATTAATTATTGTTATTAACACAAGTGACACTAAATATTCATATTAAATTTTTAATTTAAAATATGCCTACTATAAACAACATTATATTAGAATTGGGAAATATAAATTAAAAAATAGATATATGCAGCATCTCGTAATGAAATTCTTTGCGCAAGACTTAATTTATTAACTAATGAAGGTAATTGACTATTTCTTATTTTAATTATATAAAATCATTTTTATGTTCCTGGTATCGTGATAATAGACGAAAGTTTAGATCGTATATTTTTTTAATTATTATAAAATTGTTTTTCTAATAATCGTTTAAATAATAATAAACTGTTTGTTCAGTTTTACTTAAATTAATATATAAAAAATATCTAAAAATATCTTATTACCGACACAGGTAATAAGTCTTCTATTTATATAGAATATTATATAGAAAATCAATACTGTTCTGAAATCGAGTCGGTACGGATAAAAATTGTTATTATTATTGTTATTAATATTGTTAATATTATTATTGTTATTATTATTGTAGTTATTATTATTGTTATTATTAAAGTTATTTTTATTTTTGTTATTATTATTGTTACTAATTTTTAAAAAAATTATCACCGTCACCGTCACCGTCAATTCCTAATAAGGACTCGTCCGAATTACTAGCGCTAATTAAAGATCTCACTAAGCAAATCGCCAAAAATTACAAGACATGTGAGTTTATCGCTAATCAATATGATGATTTAAAAGAAACTATAGAGGCAATGTCAGTCAATACAAAAAAGGCTCAAAGATACGATCAATACGCTACAAACAATTAATTTACAAAAAGATGACAAAATCAAAGATTTAACTAATAGTAACTCTATTAGTTAAATCTTTGATTTTATATTCTGGAGCAAGTGTCGCTCGCAAACAATATTGAAATTCATGGGTTTCAATAAACAACTAATGAAAATCCTGCAAAATATGTATGTGCCGTAGCTAAATATCTAAACGTTAGCTTAGTGGAAGATGATATTGAGTCTGCCTTCCACATAAAATCAAAATTTAAGTCAGTTAATGGGATAATCAGAATAAAATTGAATAAATTAGCACAAACATCAGCATTAAAAAACGCTCACTTCTAGTAACATTTGTAGAAATACTGGTTCTTCAAAAATTTACATTTATGAGCAATTAACTACTTCTTCAAAAAAAACTTTTTTGAGAGGTCCGTAACAAGGGTATGAGGTATAGGTGGCGTTTCATGTGGCATAGAAAGGGAATAATTATGGCAAAAAAATCAAAAGAATCAAGAATAACGTTTATTAATTGCAAAGACGATCTTAATCAAATTGTATAATACTGGCTTATAAAAATTCCTGTACTGTACTTTTACTTTTCAAATCGATAATAACACAATTGAATATGCTATTGAGATGGTACAAAACTGCACCATCTTTAATGATGCTGATAACTGATATTAATTCACCCAACAATTTATCTTTTATTCACCTAAACATAAATTCAATTGCTGTTCATTGTTTTACGTTTTCATTAATAACTTAATTGAGTTTTTAGATGTAATTATTCTGAGCGAGATAAAATTATCTCAACATGACTTTGAAATTACTGGTGCAAGATTCCATCTTAATAACTTTAATAGATACGCTTAAGGAAAACTCGTATTCAAAAGATTGAACCTAGACACTATTATTGAAGACTCAAATTTTTATAGCAGGGAATCAATATTAGTTAATATTAAAATTGATAACTTTTTGGCAATCCAAATTCTCGCTCTTTATAGATCACCTCATAACAATGTAGGGAATTTTATTCAAGAAATTGCAAATTTTGCATCTGCCATTTATTATTATAGGTAATATTAATATAGATTTACCAGAACCTCTCAGAAAGTGAACGAACTTAATGGTAACTTGACAGATCAAGGTTTTATTTCTAAAATTAATAAAGCTAACCAAGAGAAATTCAGATTGAATCATTTAATTAAATCGTGTATAGACAATATATTTTATAAAGGAAGTCAAGATCTACTTAAATGCTCTCTAATAAAATCAAAAATATCAGATCACTATATCATCGGTGGCTGCTGCAAAATTCTAAGCAATAAACCAAACTACAACATGCTGAGATCTTTAGTAAAAATTAGAATAAATAATATCAACTGGCAAATAATTAGTGATCCGCATGTTATAATGAATACATTATCACTTACCAACAAAGAGGCTAAGATTTTGTCATCAATTCAAGTAAAGTTCAACAGGAAAAAGATAGTATAAAACCTTGGATATCGCCTTATATTATTCATAGTATGAAGAACAGGCATCTGGCCTTTAGAAAATGGAAACCGCTTGCTAGAAGAATCGGAAATGTTAAAAAATAGAAGAATTCCAAGAGTAGGCAGACGACAAAAATCTAATCGTCAACAACGATAAAACAATGATCATGCACATAAAATCTCCGCACAATAAACTCACGATCAATATTCAAATTAAATATCATAATCATGAATGCGTAAAAACAAATAACCTGAATTGCTGCTGTACTACCGTTATTGAATGTGTCACAAATTAAATATTTAGGGATCATTATTGATAATAACTTCCTTTGGAAAAAGCATATTAACGCTCTAAACAATAAACTTTTATCGTTTTAAACGTCGGTTATCTCGTATGGTATAACTATATGGGGACACGGGTCTACGTATCTAATAAAATCTGTAAAAAGAACGCAATCTAGAATTCAAAAGAATATTGACCCTAACTTTTTAAACATAAATTCTATTTTCAATCAAACAACTTTAACAAGTCACCTCAAGTGTACGATACGCGTAGTTAAGTCCAAAATTACTTAATTCCAGACAACTGTTACAATAAGTACGGTGACAGATTGGTTGACAAAGCAATCCCAAAACTTTTCAACAGTATACCAACTGATGTTAAAAATGATGAATTGATTAGCAGAGCAAAATCAAAGTTTTTTAATCATTTCTGAAACACATTGTAACTTGACCTCAAATTGGACCCACAATCAGTATGCCACTGACAAGCCTTCGGCTTAGTGGCATAAAATGTTATATTTAATTTTACATTTATATCATTTGTATATTACTTTCAACTATTCCCGTCAACATATTTGTATAAGTCTTAGGAAAACAAAATAGAAGATCTGAGAAGATAAGACAAGAATAAGAAAAAGACGCAACTAAAAATTTTTTTTTAAATTATTATTATTATTATTATCATTATTATTATAAAATAGTCATTCTTAGTTAAGTTTTGTATTGCTGTGTTTGGTTTTATTTCGTTTTTAGTTTTATAAACTATTTCTTTTATTGATAATATGTTCAATATCGTGATAGAAGTTTATTGTGGGACTCAACTACTGGTTGCGAAGAACTGCAATAATAATTGCAAACAAAGTTCTGCAAAATTGCAATTGATAACTGGACAAGTCCAAAGTCGGCTGTCGAAACGGCTTAAAACAGATTATATCACAGAAAATTTAATTTCTATTGAGAAAAATGAGAGTCATTTTCTGAACTAAACTAAATAAATCAAAATATTGTTATATGGTTAAAAGAATGACTTACCTGAATCTAAAAGACGCGAATTAATGAAAAGTATTCATACCAATACTTGTTAAATTAGATTAAATTTAAGTAATGTAACCTTTCCAACAAATGTCTTAGGTGTATTAATGAGAATTTTATTGACCTGTAATTGATATGTGTATCTACATGTAGGTAGGAAGTATTTTGATTATTAGTTATTAAAGTATAATTTATTTTCAGTATAACTTAGATAAATACCATATATAGATGATGCAGTGCATAATTTATATTGGAGCGTGAAAATCAAATTGTAAACATACTTATAATAAATAATACAATAACAAATGATCTTGGTGCGAATTTGGGACAATTTAGAAATTATATGCATGTATGTTCAATCATTTTAATTATTAAATTATGTTTGTAAAATTTAAATTGTAAATTACTCCGAGTAGTTGTAAATTATCACAAGATAAGACTTTTATTTATTACCTTGATATTTGTAGTTATTTATTTACAAATGAGGAACAAATAAAAAATTCAATAATACACGCAAAATGCGGGTTTTACTGGTTCCAGAAGGTGACTACCTCTCCAAAAGGGTCGTTTGCATTAAGCCAATACAATAGCGAGTGGCGAGTGACCTACTTACTATTAAACCAATTTACTGCCTACTCGACTAAATATGTACGTACGACCCAACTGCCTCTATACGCTAGTATAAACTTTTGTACCACGGTAATACTGTTAAATACTATAGTGATATTTTATATTTTTAAAAAATTTGAATATGTTATTGAGATTTATAAACAATTCAGAAATATTATTATATATTAAGCTTT